>VZTX01021291.1:260811-446509 GCA_013400915.1 Pardalotus punctatus | reverse complement strand
CCACCCCCTCCTCACCCACGGCAATACTAGGGGATTAAAGAAACACTGAGATGGTTATACCTTGACATCAATAAGGCTTTTGACACTGTTCCACGACATGTTCATAAGATTAGTGTTAACAATTCGGATGACAGAATGGATAGTACACTTTTAAAATTTAATGCTGATATCAAGCTAGGAGTATTAGCAAGCTCTTTGGAGAACAGAATAGGAAATCAAAATTATCTTGACAAAATGAACAAATTGTGTAAATGGCAAAGATAAAAGTCAGAATCAGGAAGAGCAATTCTCTCAAATGACTGTTTTTAAAGGGAAGGAGAACCCTAACAAAGGACATGGGGTATCAAGACTTACAATACATACAATTACTCAAATGACTTCCAATATTGTAAAAATTTTATGAATTATGTTTTTTCTTGCTTCTATGTGGTGATTACAAGTGGGGAAAAAAGCTTATTTGAAAGGAAAACATATGGTAAATAATTATTTATATTTTTAAGGAAAAGTTTCTAACTAATAGTCTACTTCCTTTGATGTGAGATTCTTTTCAGTCGTTCTTTTAAGAAGTCTGGCAGATAAATATCTTCCCAGATTTTGAAAATTTAAATTAATTTCTATCCCTTTTATATAATTTCCTTTTTTTTAATCCAGAGGAGGAAACAAGCTTGGAGAGTTTCAGTGCCCTAAATCATAGAAAAATTACTAGTTTGTTGTTCAAAGGAAAAAAAAAAAATCTGTTTCAACTGTATTACAGAAAAGTTGCACACCGTGAAGCTTCACAGGTACTGAAAGGCAAGCTCTTTAATAGAGCTCATGGGACTTTGAATTACTTCAATTAGTTGAAGAGCATCAAAATATTTTGATATTTCTCAGTTTTAAGGGTGAGATGTAATGCTGGTAAGTAGAACAATCGCAAAGTACTCGAAGATCAGGAGAAAAATTTTAAAGGATGCTTGTTTCAAGTATCTAGTAGCTAGATGCTTTCATTTTTACCACCACCCAGGTGCAGTAGTCTGCTCAGGAATTTTTGTCTTATACTCTAGAGTTGTCAACTATTACCAAATCTTAAAAGATTGTTAAAAAAAAAAAAATAAAAAAAAAATTATTAAATTTTTCTTAAAAACTAAGCAAAAGAGTAACATTAAAAATTTGAAAATTAAATCATCTTTACTTGCTAACACAAGCCTCACCCTTATTTTTTTTGTATTTTAGATTTTTTTAATTATTTGAGCCATCTTAAAATATTCATGTGGGCAAGCCTGGTGATTTATTAGGAGAGGACAGAGTTCACATTCCTTTTCTTTTGCCCTTATATGTTGCTCTTACTGTGTTGCCTTAAGACTTTGTGACATTTTAAGTAGGAGTATGAAAAATCAGGGAGTAGTATGCAAAATTGAGCCAAGCAGATTATAATTGTTGTGGCCCACATTCCTATCTGAGATCAGGGAAAACTCCCCCATCTACAAAAGCACCTTCTGAAGAAATAGGACTTGTGTGTCACTGATAATGTAAGCACAAAGATTCAGCAAAACTACAGTAACCAAAAGTCCTTAAGTCTTAGTAAAAGCATTATTTCCAGAGTAGGCTGGAAAATATGCTCCTGCACAACCGCAGGGAATATCTTCTCTCACCCTTGACAGCAACCCTTTAACTGGTAGGCTTATCTGGGCAACCAGCATCATGTATGAGGGCGTTTCAGCCCTTAGATGATAGAGTGGCTACATCCTGGCCACCAAAAGAAAGAACTTTTTGCTAGTAATGGATGCACCAAAAGTATATATTTTGACATTGGTTGTCTAACTACAGAACTGAATAACCATTTTATTTAGAGAATACTGAATAATTTACTGAATCATCAGTATATGACACCAGTATATGATAATCCCACTGATTTTTTTTTTAATGGTAACAGCCAAACATATATTAGTCATCATATTATAGGCTGTACTGCAAAAAAGCATCTTCCCTTGGACTGGAACTGCTACCAGTGCTCGTTCTGTATCTGTGTAAGAATGTTTGCACACGTCTTAGAAAAATTTTTTCAAAAGTACTTAAGTACAGATTGCTTTCAGAGATATTTTTAAGATAATGTTTTTTAATTATTTTGGTGTTTTTTTTAAATTATTTTAATGTTTTGGAAAAGTAAGCAGTATGCATGTTTGTATCTGATCTACATGATCAATTGAAAGCTGGGAAATATTATTTTGAATTTATAACCATTTCTGAGGGGAGATAACAGTGATCAGAGATTACAGCTCTTCTGATAATACAAAAATATTAAACTGTCATAGGTTAAAGAAGTGCAATTTTGTCACCTAAAACCAAAAGAAGCTGGCATTCCTTGTAGGAAGAAATTTTAAAGGTTATAAGCTTCAGAACATAAAGTAACAACAATAATTGTGTGAAATTGCCTCTTAACTCACTGCTTGCTTATTTCTGCAATTGTGCACTAGGTCTTTTTATCTGTACACTGAAGTGGGCTAATTTCCACATGTTTTAGAGTTGGCTGCCACCTGCTGGGGGTCCGGCCTTGTTTCTTTAAAGTAGTTTAGGGGAGCTAGGAGGAGCTAACCCTATGCTGAAACTTTATTAAGATGTATAATATAAACTGTGAGTGCCTAAATGTAAGAATTTAGGCATAAATTATTTGAAAGCAGAAAGTACACGTCCCTGCCTGGTGAAATACGTGTAAAGGAAAGGAAAAGGCATCCTCTCAGCTGCGTGTCATGTGTAGGGATATTATTCCTCATGTCAGAAAAAAAAAAAAAATCAGAAAAATTTGAATCTACTGAATAACATTCCCCTAAGGCATTGCAAAACAGCCCAAGCCTCCTTTTCTTTTACCAGCATGAATAAACTATATATAAAATCATCTATTATTCAATACAGTGTAACATTTACAAAAGCTCTGCTGTATAATGACACTGCAAGAACCTCACCCAAGAGGGTCTGCCAGCAGCTAATGAAGACAGGCTATGCCATGTATTCTAAAGACCTACAGCTTTTTGGGCAGTGATATCCCAAGCACCAGGGAAACCGTCACATGCTTGGCCCCTTGCAGAATCACGATCATAGTCACTGAGAATAAATTATTTTTTTTACTGTTTGAAAACAATTGCCAAATATCCCTTCAGTATGCAATGGTAGTGTGAGATCCAAAATGCCCAACTACTATGGGATGCCTTTTCCACTCTGCTGTACAGTGAGAGGAGCAGAAATCCTAAACTATTTCCAAAGTTATGTAATGCTAAACCCAGTTACCTGAGGCAGCCAGCTTGATCCCAGCATTGACTGCTTCCAGTCTTCACTGCCACTATCACTGCCAGGGAAGGTTCACTTTGTGTATTAAAGTTGCAGTCAAATGTTTTACTCAGCCTGTTTGAGTAACCCTTCACAGGATGACATACCATCCTCAACAGAAAGGTGAAAATCTTGAACTGTAGTCCTGGATTAACCCTGGGGCATAGGGAATGCTCTTATTGTGTGAAGATTGCCCTCAAAACTTAAATAAATCTCAGATGAAGTAAATAATTAACTGTTCAATGAAGAGAAAGGCAGAACTTGAGAACTTTCTGCTGATTAATCAAAACTCATCCAGATCACAAAGTCTGAAAATTCTTTATACTCTTACAGAGAAGTCAAAAATCTGGTTTCCAAGAGCCAAGATTATCTAAACAATTATTGCAAGTGTAGGACTTCACTCTAGCAGCAGCCTGGCTACACTGTAGGAGAAGATCTGTCTCTATAAGAGCTGCATCTAATTCTATTTTTCTACAGTGTGGTGGGTTGTCTTTGGCTAGATGTCAGGTGCCCATCAAGACACTCCACTCTTCAGATGGAGATGGTACTTAGTGTGAAATTATTACATACCTCCTTTACTAGACTTAGACAAAGAGTAAGAAGAGATTTTTCTAGTTCTTTAGAAGCAGAAGTTATCTGATTGTAATTGACTTAAAAGACAGATGAGACTTGATGCTATCAAGCACTGTTTTGGTTTATGGGTGACAAGGTTCCATAAAATTCTGATGTCTTGAATTACCAGGAACAGTGGCACAACTTACTAGAATCATGAACAGACATTCTGTATTTGTGCCAGTGAAATTTAGGCAATGATTTTATCTAATTGATTTTCTGTTTAAGCTTCATATCTCCAGTACAGTCCATCACTACAGATTGTTCTCCGATTATGAAAACAAATGCAATGAATCTGCTGAAATAGGTCACTCTACTTAGTCTTACTGTCTTATTAAAAAAAAAAATACAAAAATAAAAATTTCTTGCTGTTTAACTGCAACAGTTCAGTTCAGAATTAAGGAAAGTGAGAATTAGGCAGCTCATGCTGGAGCAAAACCTAGAGTAGAACACACTAATTGCCTGTCCTACTGTTCGGTTCAAATCTAACAAGCCTCAAGCTGTTAGTACATACTTTGTGAACAGATGAGCACATCAGTCTGTGTCCTACCCCATGAGCCAGCAGAGTGCCTTATCATATATAACTGGAGAGGTAGGTTGTGAGTGTCACTGGCATCTCTTGCAGCTGACACTGCAGACAGTGACTAGGCAGGAATCTCCTCACTGACACCGCACCGCTGTGGTCTGCACAGAAAGCAGGACAGTCGTCTTGTAAGGACGTGGGCTGTGAAACAAAGCTGTCCTGCAGGAAAAGAAAACAAAAACCATATTCCTGCACAATGCAGATATGCCAGGTTAGTGAGAGGCCATCTTAATCTTCCCCATCATGCTGAGGGAAATAGGCCATGCACAAGTATACTTTTTCTGCTTTGTAGTTTCAGTTCTTCTTGTCCTTCTTTTCACTTTTATCCTCTTCTTCCATCTATCTTCTATTCCAAAGCTCACTTCAGAAACAGTAGTCCTGGGACCAAGGTGAATATTCTTGACTTCAGTCATCAGTCTTTGCAGCATGTTACTGAGGCTATCCTTCCAAGGGTGCTATAACACTGTACCAGCTCCCTTCAGCAGCCTCCCATTACAGCCTTTGTCATGTATCCTGAGATACATTTTTATCTGCTAGACAAAGATGGCATACATTAACTACATCTCCCCAGTGCAATGTCACATTGCACTATTGTATTATGCTGCCAAGCAATTCTTATCAAAATAAAAAGTAAATAAAGAAAAGAAAAAGGAGAGGTAAAACGAAGAAAAGTAGCAGTAAGAGTTGTCAGCTTGGTAGTTGTTATACCTTCGTTTTGCACTCGGAAGGTATAGATGCAGCTTTAGTCCAGAAAGAGATCATGTATCATCACATTTCATCTTAACATTGAATTTGAAATTACAGTACTGTTTAAGCAAGTGTCCTCTATTGCATCCTGATTTTTTGTTTTCTTTTAGTTAAATATATCTGTGTTAATATTTCTAAGGAGAGCTTAATCTATAAAATATTATGACCTTTTAAAAACAGATTAGCTACAGGGAAAATACTCATATGTCAAATAGCACCAGCAATATCATTAGAACTGCCATTAATTACCTGTGATCTTCAATTTGTGGGCAATTTTTGTGTTCAATTTATATTGGAAAGACTCCTTTTTCTTCAGCATTTTTTGCAGATAGTATTTTCCATACTAAAGGCATATCCACATAGCAGTCTAGAGCAGAAATTCCCACACTAGCTTCTGACAGCCTAGCAGTAGTATCACGAGAGTAACTCCTAAGACAGCCTGCCTTTCAGGCTATTATTAAAATAGCATCATACTCTAATTATATTTAAAAGTGTGTTACAGAGACATGCCTTCTGAGTTGTGATGGTAGTCACATCCAGGGACATAACGGTGCTTGCTACAAATTAAAGCAGCAATCTGGAAGTGTAAGCAAGCTTTAATTCAATGAATTTCTTCCTTTATGACCACTTTTAAAAAATGTTTTAGGAAACATTATGAGAAATTATCATAGTTCTCCTTTTCCAAGGTGATTTTTGGCTCTTCTCTGCTTACCTATTGTGTGCACAGCAAATTCCCTTATAGTCAGTTGGCAAACCCATCTGAGAAATGAGGATATTTTTAGTAGGAGTAGTGAGAAGGTAATTGATTATTTTCACCTCTGCAGTCTTTGATTAAAGACAATGTGCTTAGGGGGGAAAGTCAACAATCATTCCTAAACATATACAAGCATTTAATTGTAGTAATTAATTTATCTATACAATTCAGTGTACTTTTAAAAAGCTTCTTGACTGAGAATGAATGCCTCATCAGTCTTAAATATAACAACCTGAAAGAACAAGTGAAGCCAGTAGAATAACAAATAGTACTGCAGAAACCTCAGGCACTTGCAGGAAACAAAAAATATTTTTCCAACTTTGTGCAGAGAAAAATTATGAAGAATTTGAGAAATAAAGGCTGCAGAAGGAACATCAATTGATAGAGCCACAAAAATTACATCATTGCATACATTGCCATGTAAAGGAAATTAAAAAGCAGAGAAGTCTTGAGATGTAAATACAGAAACAATTTTGTAGGTGAGTTTGAAGAATTCAGTAGTTATGGATCCCATTTTTATAAATGTCATGCTCCCCATCAGTTTGTCTGCTCAATATACACAAGAATGGCTGTCAGAATGGGAGTCAAATGCAGCAGTTAATGGAAAATAAACATCCAGAGAAATGCAGCAAAGACAGATGAGCAGCAAAGACAGATAAACAGTTTCAGAAGAATCAATATAGAAATGGCTGTGCCATTAGCTGGGCAGCAAAGACAAGTCTTTGTTCTCTCCAAGCTTGCCAGGTTCACTCTTCCCAAAGATGACAGCCTAATTGCTGAAGGGAAGCAAAGTTAAAATACACTATTCTTGGGAAACAGGAAAAGTGATCAGGTTATAGATTGTCGCCAGGTGACCCCATACTGGAAACATCACATCGAGAAAACACTCTCAGAAAAAAGGTTTATTTTTTGCAATTGAATATGGGAAAAAATTGAGGTATTGAGCAGGCGGAGGTCTTGGAAGGACCCTTCTGTATAGACAGGGAACAGAAAGAACTGTCTTGAGTAGAAACAGGTTTCTGCTCATCTAAAAGAGGGGTTTTTTTCTGAGTGATGTTTAATCAACAGCTCAGTGATAAAGATACTCTCTCACAAACTACTCCATTTAATCAGCGTTTACTGCACACCTTACATCTTCCTCATAGGAAGAAGAGAGAATTATGAAGAACAAAAAGACAATGGAAACCAGCTAAAAAATACAAGGTGTTTTATTACCTAGTTTTATGCTTCCTCTATCTCAATACCACCAAACTCCTTGACATTTACTTTTAGTCAAGTGTGACAGGTAATATCCATGACATTAGTCAGATAACTGCACCAAATTTCCTGACATAATCAGAAATGCAATGATATAGAGTCAATATAATAGGGAGCATAACTTAGTTGTCAATCACATATGTGATGCAGCCATTTTTATCTTTTACGCTTGTGTGAAGTTGCATGCATTTCTGAGAGAGACAATAGCATTCACCTAGAAGAGAATTCCCAGATTCTTCAAGTTTTTTCAAAAATAAAATCTAAAATTAGAGAATCTTAGAGTCATCAAGGCTGCAAATAACCTTCAATGTCAACCAACCTTTGACTAAACACCACTGTGTCAACTAAACCATAGCACTAAATGCCACATCCAGTCATTTCTTGAACATTTCCAGGCATGGTGACTCCCCCGCTTCCCTGGGCATCCATTCCAATGCATAACCCCGTTTTCAGTGAAAAAATTCTTCCTGATCTCCAACCTGAACCTCCTCTGGTGCAGCTTTGAAGCCATTTCCTCTTGCCGACTGCCTGGGAGAAAAGGCCAACCCCCACCTGGCTACAACCTCCTTTTGCATCACTGTAGAGAGTGATAAGGTCATCCCTGAGCCTCGTTTTTCTCCAGGCTAAACAAGAAGAGATAAATAAGACTTTCTTTTTTTTGTTTTTGTTTTTACTTTTTTTATTTATCATTCCACATATAACTATTTCAGCAAGGAAGTGAATTGCAGGATATTTTCTCTTTTTTTTTTTCTAAGAAGAAGAAGGCTTTAGTGATTTTAGTTTGCAGTACTGTAGATACTTGTGTATTTGCAGTCTTCTTTTTCTTTCTATTGATGCAGCAGCAGTTAATATTTATAAATCTGTTCTAAATATCCAGGAAAACTCTTGGGATTCTCTGAGGAGGAATAGAAAAAGAAATCTTCCACAAGAGGCAGAACTGCTGCTGCAGACAACTCACTGACGTTATTTCCACAGCCTCCTGAAAACAAATGAATCCTATCACCTGATCCAAATGACGTAGTTAGAGCTTTGAATGCACCTTTGAAGAGAATTGAGAACTTGTAGGCTCATGTAAGTCAGATGGGCTGCAGCAGGAGTTTTATCAGGTTTTGCTATACACAACAGGAGGAAAGGGGCTGCAGTTAGAAAAAAAACAAGAGTCAATGCAAGAAAGTAGCAGCTTTATTTGTTGTATTTCAGGGGGGCTGATTGATGCTGATGAACAAGGGAACAGATTAAATGTTTTCTGTTATTTCACTGTACCTACAGGCAGGTGTCCAGGGCTCTCACTTTACTTGTTCTACTGGAATCCATAGGTTGTCTATAAACCAATATATTAAAGCTGATACTGAGGCAATTAACAATTAATGAAATTGTTAGCCAAAGCTTAAAAAATATATAAATAAATAATATTATAAGGCCACACAATTTAGCTTGGCTTCGTACTTGCATTAACAACGTAATACTGAAATTCAGTAATGAATAGGGAAAATATACAAAAGAAAAGTGATCCAAAAATTTTCTCTCATATAAAGATGCAGATACAGTACTTATTAAATTGCCAATGAGAAAACCAACCCCTGAACAGATATCTGTCTTTTTTTGGGACTGAGAATAGATGCCTGATCTAATGGCCTGAGAATTAGAAAATAGCAAAAGACATGAGCAAAACAGAGTGAAAGAAAATAATATGATTCTTTAGAATAGGGCAAAATAAAATAACTATTTATTTATATTTACATATAAAATTCTGCAGCATAAAATGGGTTGTAAAGAAATTTTTACCCCATAACCAGAGCAAAGAAAACAAATATCAACACAGCAACATTTCATCTAAATAGCCTGAAATTAGTAATTTTATGGTATCTTTAAAAATACTTTATTCTTAGGAAAATTTTTATAATTTGAAATGTTTTTCATATGTATTATATATTATTTCATAAAGTTGCTTTATTACTTGCTTGTTTGGGATTTGAATTCATGCTTGAATTTTTGGAACACAATTCTATAGATTACAAATTTTTTTTTTTTCCTTCTTTTTTGTTTCAACACAGTTAATATTACAACATTGGGGAACTTTGCCCCCACCTTATATTCTGAAAAATATTTGGTCCTTAAAACTTTCTGGTTGAAGGTTCTGTAATTATACTGTGAAAATATTACAAATATATTCTCTTCACAAAAATTTTCCTCTATCTAGGCTGAAAGCAACACGAGAATTTGTTATAAAGCTTTGGGAAAGGAGGATGCAAACATCCCTGACCTTGGAAGAGTTAGCTAGACCGCAAAACAAATAATTAGGGACGTCCTTGGACATGGAGAGCTGCCAGGTCCAATTAAGATGGGTCTCAGCTGTGAGTAGTTACTAATAAAAAGATTTGGGAATAAGCAAAGCTCTGAGTCCCCTTAGAGGATAGGAATGGTGAGAAAGTTGAGCGTTTTTCATTTATGTCTATTGTTCTTCTTAAGAGTAATCTTACAGTAGGTTATAGGAATGGCAGTAGTGTTTGTGTTAACAATAAGGTTTTATAGAGAAGCATTTCTAAGGCAGAGGTCCTGCCTGGATTTATTTCAGAGGAACTCTATGGCCCATGGCGGGGATGCATTTTGCCTGAAAGAACACCTGTGAATTTGAACAAAAACGTGGATTTTTCATGTATTAAATACCAGGAAAATTACATAAAATTCTTTTTGAGGGCTCCAAGAAGAGTTGAAATGGAGTTATTAAATGATGAATCCAAGGCTGGATAGCTGTTGTGAAAGTCCAGAGTTTCTACATGGGGAAAAAAACAGTGTCATAAGTCAGCTATGGCTCAATTGCCTTCCAAGGAGGAAAACTACCTGCTGTGGGAAGTGCTCGGTTTTATGGAGTACAGCTACAGCAAGATGTACCTTATGGTGAGTTTCTTTCTGCAAATCTAGATGCACTGGGTGTTAAAATTACTGAAACTCATGCGTTGGTATCTTTAACATTAGAAGAATTATATTGATGTCTGCTGAGACATTTATTCACCCTGTAAATGTGCAATAATTGGTGAAAGATGGTGAAATAATGAACCCAAGCTATGATCTTGTGCCTTCAGAGAAGTTTGCTGGTTTAAATACGTTTTCCTATACTTTAAGCAATGAGACTAGAAGTTCTGCTCTGCAGATGCTTCTTGTCATGGCACCCCTTAGTTACTACACTTCTGGGCAATGCTAAGACAAGGTCAAACTGCAGCTGGACTCTTGTCTTCATGGGCAAGGCAGCAACCACCTGATTCCACTGCCTGCCAAAAATTATGGAATGCACATTTTTATTCCTGAAAACTAGTGAAATTATCAACCACTAAAGAACTGACTGTAAATATCTTACATGGTGAGATGGGGAGGACAAAAACACAAATTTAAATTTTCATCTCTTTCAAACTGCCACTCAGCTAAATAGTAAGCAGTAAGTACTTGGCTAAAGCAGCACCCAATTTTTGACAGCTGTGAAGGAGATGAAGCCAGAAGAGAAGGGCTGCTCCTGAAGTGAAAAGCAGCCGTTGATAACATAAATTACTGCCATGATATTTGGATAAGAGTAATCTGAGTAGACAGAATCAACTCATGTTGGAAAGCTCTAATCCAAAAAAAGAACGAAGCAATTCACCAAAAATGTGTGGCAAGTGCCTGAAAGATTAGAAATAAGCTCATGTTATACAATTCTTGTACGCCACAGTCTGTTAGTATTTTTAACCTAGTAAAAAGATTAATAAGACAACAAAACTAACTACTTATTTGAGATTTTTGTTGGGTTTCTTTTTATTTTTTTATTTTATTTTACTTGCAAGATCACTCTTTCTATATTTTGATCTTAGCATGCTGCTCTTTATGTAAATGAATGAAATTTAAAAAATACTGTTGTTCCTTAAGAGAGGTAAATTAAGGTATTCCATATGTGAAATACACTTCTTTTTGTGCACCACTTTATTAAAGCATAATTGTGTAGCTCAAAATAGAATCTCACTGTAGTCTGGGGCTGAATTCTTCTTGAGCTTTAAATTTTGCCATGCTAAAATGGTTCTGAACTGTATCTAGTCCCTTTCCACCTCTCTATATGACTTATGAATATTATAAGAAATAAGGGAAATAACTTGATAAATGCAGTTATAAAAACAGGTATCAGTATCTTTTAAGTGTTTCAGCTGCTACCTGACTGTAAGAGGTTATTCCTTCCTAAGGGTGAGATATTGGGTGTGCTTCTATCAGCTTCTCATTAATGACTACCTATGATCTATATTCTGGTGCTATATTTTTGAAAGTTGTCTAGAAGTGATGCTGGCTTGTGCAAAGCAAAAAAAAAAAAAAACCCTTGAGAATAGCACAAAAGTCATGGGAAATCTGAAAGGGGCTGGAAGGTCAAACGTAATTCTGCCTGCTTCCAGCTGGCTTCCCACTGTGTAGGCTGCTGTGAGAAAAGTTCCAAGGCTGACGGAGTTTGGGACAAAACAGAACACTGTATGTGTAGTAGGCGCAAGTCTTGCCATGCGTATTCAGTGCTTCAGACTGGAATACAGATAGGAAACAACTGACCTATATGGAGAGACCAACATTTGGTATCTGACTCGCAAAAACTAATGGACCAAAAATGTAGGTGTAGAATCATTGTCCGATCCTGTGCACACACATTATGATGCTGATTTTTTAATAGCAAAGTATTCAATTTTTTATGGTATGTATTTGGGAAGTGAACAAAGTCTACCTTTAGACCCCAAAACCCCTGAGAAAAATATAAAGAAAATAAAATGGTTTAGTTTTGTGAACAACTGTTACCCTTGAAGCTTTAACCTTGTTATTTGAAAACTTCCATAAAAAAGGTTAAAAAAGGTCTTCAATGTTATTTTTATCTTTTGTTTGAGGATATAATTTGCTAAATGTAAAAAAGGCTGCTCAAGCTTCTTGTATTGGAGCATGTCTGGCTCATTTTAGGTTGTAACTTGCTAGCATTGCTAGCTTCTTTTAATATTTTGTCAGAAATACTGTGCAAAACAATGTTTAACCACTGTTTTGAAAATGCTGTTGTTTATACCAGCATCTAGTATCCATTTTCAAGCAGAAATTAATTTGAAATCCAAAGGGTTTATGAGCAAAGTGATTACTTCTGTAAAAGATAACTCTGGAGAAACAGTAAATATTCATTTACCAAGTTCATTTTAGCAAGTTGTTAAAACACACTTTATTCTCAGAGACTACACTGATTTCTTACAAGAGTATTTTCCTTTCTGTGTTTGGTATCTGGTTAGGCAGCTCCCTAGCATGACAAGATGGTATGACAAGAAAAAATTAAGTACAGACTCTTTTTCATGAAGTGGTTTAGTTTTTTCTTCTGAAAGTTTCTTGGGGTACAGAAGCTTTGGAGAAACAAGATGAAGCCAGCTTTCATTGTTGATCTTCTGATTAATTGGACAGAATAATTAGGAAATTAAATGAAGCTTGTGCTTCTCTCAACCTTAGGAGTACTTGTAACTCAACAGTGAGTTAAGGGAAGGAAGTATTAACTAGCACTTCTGCAACTTCTGCAGAAATTTGTAGGGATGTAAGAAACAGGTGACTGTGCAACGAATGGTTTTCTGATTCTTAGGAGAAAATAACACTGTAAAAAAGAAATAACTGAATTATATACATACACACATACATACACCCAGAGTGTCACTGGTTGGGCAAATGTATAGCATGCCATAATGCAATTAATGAAATAACTTTCCACCATGAAGCCAAAGAAATGTCATGTGTCTCCTAATGTTACAATCTCATTAATCTGTTTTAATTTTTACTTTTTTTCCTCTATTCCATTCTCTCTTCAGATGGGTATCGTTGAAGAACTCCCCTTTTTTTGCTCCTACCTTAACATGGCCTGTGTGTATATCCTTCAAATTAAATTTTAGGGTTTGCAGCTACTATGTGTGGTGATAGTGGGGAGAGAATATATTCCTTGCTGGCAAATACGGTTTTCTCAGCACTCAAAATCCAGCTGTGCACATGCTGTGAACTACCCAGAAAATATCATGCCCAGGACCTGTGAACTTAATGAATAATCCTCTTTCATCTCCTGTGCTGTCAAATAATAAAAGTCCCCTATGCATTATGATTCTTTGGGCATAGTATGATGCTGCAGTCCTAGGAAATACAAGTAATTTTTCTTCTGTCACTGACTACCCAACTGGGTATTATCTGAATATTCTGATGACCTAGGAGATTTCAAGCCGTAAAAGTGGCACTTGCCACACTAGCTATATATCAGACAGAAGACAAGTGGCAGTTAAAGTTTCTGAGAAAAAAAACAACCAAACAGACAAAAAACAGTAAACCTGTTTCTCATTTTATAGAGAAAGCTGTTGACAGAACAGTCTTTATAAATTAGATTAGCGTGCACATGTGTGTTAAGACCAAGCCTACAGCTATACATCACTCAGACTTACAAGTTCTATTAATATTGATATAAGTGTCACTCAAAGGTGACTCTTCCAGGACTTAATTAGTCCTGGAAGAGTCTTAATTAGTCTGGGAGAGACTTAATTAGAGTAATTAAAATCTCCTTAACTTCAACTTACTGGCAGCTTTCTAAGAAAGGAGGATTTGGTAGAGGGGTTTACAGGTACTGTTTTAACTCTTCTGATGGCGTCTTTTGAAACTTCAGAAGTGATAAAATGTATTCAGAATAGAAAGCTTTATCATTGCTTCAAAAACTGGTTAGGTTCTAGTGTTGGTCGGCTTACAGTTATTGGTTAATCCTATTCTAGTGTGAATTGTGGTTATGTGTTTTTTTTCTTTTTACTCTTCTTTTTACTCTTCTTTTTCCCTCTTTCATGTAAAGATACTTTCCAATAAAACATTGAAAGTTCAAGACCAAATAAGACAAAAAATATTGTCTCCACTCTATGCCCCCTGCTTTAAATATCAAAAAGTTAGAGTTAAGGATTTAAAGTTTCGCAGGAGTAATGAAGCGGGGACTTTCAGGAGTGCATCGCTGGAATGCTGCCACTCGATGGCACTCTTTGTCCTGCTCTTCGCTCCAGGCTCAACCATCGTCCCCTCGCCTCCTGAAACGCCCTTGTGTCAGCAACAGCGCGCAGGTCACTCTGAAGTGCTCTGCAGAATGGAAGGGCCGTGGGGAGAGGAGATGTGTTTGGGAGCGTAGCAAAGAGGTTTCCTTTTCGCTCTTTCCCCCGCCCCCATGTGAAGGGTCAGGAGCTGTTACTGGTTCCTCCTGTGGTCCGGAACTATTCTGCCCCTGCTCTGAGCCAAAGCAAGAGTATGGGTCTCCCTTCTTGAAAGTCAAACCTTTTCTTTTCTTTTTGCTTATGACTGATTGACTGCTGCCACCCAGAGAAGGTGAGACTTGCACATGTTCTGCTGTCTCTTAGGTTTTACAGACTAGTTTAAGTGACTTTCCATCAGAGTCCTGCTAGAGTGAATGCTTAAGTGTTATAAACATGAAGATGGATCTCAAGCATTTCTACTTCTGAAGCAATTTGAGCATCTATTTCTTAAATAACAGTGCTTGTAAACAAATATTCACTTGGACTTTGTCCTACTTCATTAACCCAATCTCATCTAGACAGGAGAGCTGTGCAGGGGGGGTGGGAGGAGGGAGAGGACGGGGCACAATGGGCACAATAATAGCTCCCAGATTTTTTTTTTTTTTTTTAACTATTAGTATTTTTTTAATTTATTTTATTTTAGGCTTTCACACTTCAGTCCCATATCTAGTACTTCAATATATCCCTTGAGCCTTTATTAAGGAATTGTAACCTAGAGCTTTATAACTATTTTCTTTAGACCTGATACTAATTCTTTTTTCTGGTCACCTGTTTTTCATGAATTCCTATAGCCTTGTCAGTCAAGAAATATTGACTCTTCTGGTGTTTTTCATTTTTTCGGGTCTTAGTGGAATAGAATGTACGTAATACCATCGGATCAGAATAATGTATGATATAAGTTGGTGTCACTTGCCAAACTAAATGTGGTTATGTTATTTTGCTTATGAAGCTTTTTAAGTTAGTGACCAAATTGCTGTTTTTCAAGAAAGTGGGGTTTGTGGCCCTTCTGCAATGAGTCACAGGTTCCATGAATATTAATATGCAGCAACATCTTGAAAGTATTTTTTTTTCTCCTAATAAAGTCAAGTTATCTTTTTGTAAGTGCTGAAACACACACCATTAGAAATAAGCCTTTTTATTGATCTTTTGGACTAATATATTTATGTAGCTAATTTACCAGCTGCTTTGTTCTAGGCATTTATTTACATGTGAAATTTGCTAAGAGTAAAGTTTGTAGTAATTCATCCAGACATTTCTTATTTGTAAAAAAAAAATGCCTACATGCCTGGTAGATATTATAAAAATTGTGAAATTAAATAATCACTGTCATGAAGAACTCTGTTCTTTATGACAGCTTGGATATCGTCATACGATTTACAGAAGCGCACTAACAGCTTAGGAAGTGATTACCAGGACTGTGCTGCTGCTGAGTTGTGGTAATTCACTCTGGATGCTGCTAAGACCACCCAGCCTACAAAATGTGACACATAAGCCCAATGTCCTGCTGCTGTATTTAACGGTAGGAGGTGGCAAAGAGCATGCATGTAGTAGTTACTGGAGCTTAGAAGGTCACCTCATCACTATCTCTGTGCAACTTGAACTGAAAGGCATTCAGTTGTGCACTCAGGTCTGAATCACAGGGAATTCTGCATCATTCAGTGGTTAAATCCAAGACTTGAGGCTTGTGATAACTTCGAAAACTGGTTTATTTTGGCCAAAGAAAGATTATGAAATCTGAAGTTTAACTTGAGGACAAGAGGGCAAGAAGAATGGTCATTTCTCATCTTGTCAGCGTGCTAAGATGACAGCGATGACAGATGATTTCCAGACATCTTCTGGTACAACTTCACAAGAATACCTTTTCAATACTACTATCTCTTTTTAACTACAGCTGAGGGTATGTGTGTTCAAACATCACTTAAAATTCAGCTGGATCTTGACTGACAGAGCTGCTCTGGAAAAGCTTTGGTGTAGCACTGTCCGTGCTTTGCCAGAGAAATGTTGTTCTAGAATTCTTTGTGGAAAAAAACAATATTTGCATTTGGTAGATCATTTAACAGCACTCATATTTAACTTTTTAGAGTCAATCTCAGAAGGATTTTAGAATTTAGAATTTTAATAATCAGAAAATACTGGGAGAAATATTCATGAGCACTGTTGCTCTCAGATTATTAAACTCGGGGAAAAAAATCTTGACACTGAGCAATGGAGGTTTCATGTAGGCATGAAAGCACTAATTTCACTTTGGTCATTTAATTTCTGCTCAAACTGCTTTCTTCATTTATTTTTCTTGGTCTAGACTACTTGATTTGCAGTTTACTGGTCAGGCAAAAATAGTTCTCATGGTGGTTTTTTAAGGTTTTTTTGTTGTTTTTGTTACCTATACCCATACCTAACATGAGTGGGAATGCCTCAGGCTGCCACTGTGTAATGGACAATGTGTAATAGGCACATGGTTTTAGCCATTTAACCACAAGAGATGAGGAAAAGTACTCCAGTTTAGTTATAACTTTTTTTCCCTACATGTCCAACTGAAAAAGTAGGAAAAAAAAAATGAATAAAAACTGGGTTTCCATCTTCTTGCTCACCTAAGTAGCTACATAATAAGATCTAGAAGAGGAATGCAGCTTCAATTTAAAATTAATATATCTTGAGTCATGAAGGTATGCTGCCATACCAGCCAACTTCCTTTTATGTGGAGGAACTAATCTTTAGCTGCTGATCCAGCAAGGAAACTTGTCATGTCTGTATTATGAGATGCTTCAATACATGGAGAGTGTGTTGTATCATGAACACATTAAGGCTAACCAAAACATAACTTATTACTGGTAAGTTTTGAGCAACATGGCATGCTACATAATGGCTTCCTTTCAAAAAGAAAAAATGTGTTCAGGGCAGCAGCAAAATTATGGATTCAAGCAGTAAACAAACATGATTCTGTTACACCCTTTGGCAGCAGAGACAAAGTGATATCGTCAGCTCTGCCTTGCATGCCCCAAGTCACACGTTGTTTGTGACTCATTTCATTTCTACAACTGCCTCTATTGTTCTGCAGACCATAACAGTCTGAAGGGATGTCAATCGAAAAACAAGAAACAACTATTGCATTGTCAGATGTAAAATATAAATTTATGAGGAATTCATGCTTCTGTCTTTTGCCATCTCTCTCTAAAACTATGAAACTGTTCCTGGTAAGAGATACTGCTCTCATTTCTGGTGGAGATGGTAAATAAAACCATACATTTTTTACTTTAGTTATAACTATTCCCATTTTAACTTGTTTTCAGTTAGTGGTAACTGCAGGTAAAGCAGTAATTAAGGGAAGGGAGGTAAAATGTGATTACATCTGAATGACTAGCAGCTTGTGTGTTCCCTTGAAAACACTACCAATGAAATGAAATAATCAATTGACTAAATGAAAGAGGGGTTTCTTGCCTAGCAATTTTGGTACTGGAAAGGAAAAATCACGTTCCACTTTTGCTTTCTACCAGCTGCTCTGAATTTTTGGCCAAAAACAAGAAGCTTGCAGAGGTGAGGCAGAAGGTGAGGAGAATTTAGTTCAGAATTTATGAAAGATATATTTTTCTAAAGAACATGCTAGAACAATATAAATTGCTTGCTTACTTGTTATTTATCACTTGCAGAAGAGCTGATTTTGGTTAAATGTATATAGTGGTAGTTGACTGGCAAAGTATGGTTAGGTTGTTGTTCAAATAACAAATATGCCTACTCAATATCTAAAGAACAGTATCAGCATTGTCAATGTTAGTGTATGAGAGGTACTAAGCTGTCCTAGCTTTTGCAATGGTGATTTTTTTGCAATAGCTCTAGATAAATGCTTTAAAAAGGGAAGTTGTAAAAATGACCGCTGAGTGATTAAAAGGAAGACTACATATACAAGACTTACGGCAGTTGGGATCTATTTCTGGGGGCTGGAGTGTCAGGTAATGTCTAATACTCACTCCAGTTATTATCTGTCAGGTGTCAGTAGGTGTCTTAGAAATGCTCTTTGTGTCCTGACACAAGCAGCAGTGCTGGGTGTCATTTTTGCTTTCCATTGCACACAGGACTGGAGGATTTAAGCTGGTCTATGGAAATACAGATAAGGAGCCATGACAGGGCTGGGCATAAGGCTAAAGTCATCTTGGTTTGGTTCTTAAACCATGTTGTAACATTTTAAGAGGGCATTTCAATACCTCAGCATATATTTTCTTTTAATGATGTGTAGCCTCTCCCAGTAGGTTTGATGCTTTTTGTTACTGTTTGTATCAATGGCTTTTTTTCATCCAATTTTCTTGAGTTGTCTTCCAAGGTGTTTAATAACTTTGCATTAACATGGTTAATATTTTTACTGCCTTCTCATAACTTACTGGTAATATGTATTTAAAGTTGTGCTGGGAAATAGTGTTATCCCATTGGAATTTAAAAATTGTGAGTAAAACAACTGTCTGTTTCTTGTGTCTTGCATGGTTGATACTTGAGATGGAAGATGATTGAATGAAAGACATACTAACATAAAGGTGAAGTATAAAAACATTTTATGTTGGAATATACTGTTTTACTAAGACCTGAAGATCTGGGCCCTATTAAATTGCACTCCAATATGCATGTTTGGCATATCCAATATAACTATAAATTTATACCCTTGAATGGATAGTGAAAGTTATGTACGATAGATATTTGGCAGGATGTGTGTTAATAAGGTTTAAGACTAACAAAAACAAGTAAATACCAACAGCTCAATCTTCTCAAAAATTATTGCCAAACAGGCTTTTTGAATTTCTCTTCTGAAGATGCTCTTTTCCTACTCCAGGGTTTCATTTTTGCAGTAGCTGTAAGAACTCAGAATAATTATCTTAAAATCTATTTGCCTTAAATCTTGCTGGCAAGGAATCTGAACTCTAACAGCATTAATTACAATTCTTCTAATCTGTGTTGACTTCTTAGAGATTTAGAAAATACAGTCTTTCAGGCTAGGTGGCAAGGTGTTAAATCTCAAAGGAAACATCATGTTTGATAATCTCTTTGTGGGATCACAGAGGTTATATCCTGATTAGACTGCAAGATCTTTTTGAGCAAGAACAGATAGAGTACAATGTCCTGGGATAAAACATTAGAAAGTTCTCCCCCCTCCAGCATGTAGTTAAAGTGTTTATTTTGTATTTGAAAACTGTGTAGTAACTTCGTATTTCTCCTCTACTTCAGAATCCTGTCACGTGAACCTATGTGTGATGATATGTTTCCACTTTGTTTCTGACACTTGAAAACAGTTGTGGAAATACTACTGAAAACCTAGGCAGGAGGCGGACATGTAAATACTATCTGGTAGGAAGAACTCCCTTGGGAACGTGAAGCACTGTACAGAGTTATGTGAAAATTTATTTGGAATAAAAAGCAGAGGAAGTAACAATACGGCTGAATGGATAAAGTCCAGATGTTCATTTGCAACACAACTCTCTGAGTAAGTTATAATTAGAATATGCAGGCCAAATACATGACAAATAAAACTTATTGCAGTCCTTGTCACTAAATAAAAAGTAAAAAAATATTTCCTTTCTATTCATCCACTTATGTTCTTGCTTGTTTCATCTGTTTACTTGGTCTTGCAAGCTCTGAAGTTACAAGATATCATGTTACCATGGAGTCCAACATAGAGCACCTGAAGTTGTAGCTCTTAAAAGATAAATAGATAATAATTATTCTGTGCGCTCTTGTGGCTTCATTGAATTCTGAGGTCAATAAATAATGAGGGAGGGGACAGAAAGAGGAAGGGGGAGACAGAGGGAATGGCAGACCTGCTACTTCTAGCTCCCAGCCTGGTTTGTTAGCATATGAAAGCAATCTAAGCTTTCTTTTGGTTTTCTTCTCTTGATTTCTTTTTCTTTCACTAAGGATACCTTAGTAAAAACCAGTTTTGCAAAAAACACTAAGGAAGCTTTTGAAAATATGGTGGAAGTTATGGGGACAGCCTCCTTCATGTAGGGTATGTACCTAGGAGCATTGTTCAGTAGTACAGCCGCTGTATTCAGGTTTCACTTTGTAGCTAACAGATAATGTTTGCTAATAAATCAAGTGGTAAATCTGACACTTTTTTTCTGGTAAGAAAAATCTTCTAGAGTTATATTAGCAACCTGATTGGGTGTGGGGGCTGGGGAGGATACTGTGTGGAACTTGCCTGCTTCAATGAAACCCTAAGTGTCCTGTGTGATATGATTATGAAACGGTTCTGAAGTATGGTCACAGAATCTTAGGAAAAGTTAGGGTGGAAGTAACTTCTGGAGCTATGGGTTAAAAGCTCCTTTCTAAAGAAAGGCTCATTGTAAAAGTGGATTGAGTTTTTCCACTTGCCTTGCGAGTTTTTGGATATGGAAAATCCAAGCTTCTCTGGACCCTTGCTTTGGTGCTTAACTGCTTTAATTATTTAGATGGGTTTTTTTTTAATATTCAATATGATTGCCCTTCTTGTTGCTCCTCACTATCACCTTGACCTTTTGCTCTACTTGTCTAAACAGTCCTCAATTCCCTCTATGTCTCTCCTCATAGAGTGCAACCAGTTTCTCCTTAACCATCTCTTTTCTAGCCTAAACAAGCTCAGTTCCCTCAGCCACTCCTCACCAGGGGCAGGCAGAGGGGAATGTCAATACTCTCATTTCAGCCCTGTGCAATGAGATCAGACAGAGCTTACTTGCTCTGTGATCTCTGGGGGTTTCTCTGTCTGCTTGTTTATATGTTGCCTCTTAAATAAAGTCTGCCATGTGTATTTTCTTAAAAAAAATTAAAAAAGGCACCAAACAATTAAAGAAACCCCCAAACAAACCTAAAAGAGCTCCAAAAAACTACACCATAATCTATTACGCATTTATCAGTCTTTGCATTGTCTGCAAATTGTGCAAATTTTTTTTTTCTTACTGCTACTTGAAATATTGTTAGAGTACACTAGAAAATTATTGCTTTACTATTTAAAATTAATTTTAATGCATCAATTACACTGAATATAAAATCTTAAAATTAGTCTTCTAAAACTTGATTCAGTTGGTTCCCTCAGCCCTTAGAATGACTGTGAAATGAATGTGTTTAAGATTATATGTATTAAAAAAATGCAGTCAAACCAAAACTTATCACAATAAAAGTTGGAGGGATGATGGCTTAAAGCAAGTAAACTAGGCCATAACAGTTTGCAAATATCTGAAAAGCTTTATATAATGATGGTAAAACCTAGACTTCTAGACAAGGCAAAAAAAGTGCATCAGAATATGAACAAAAGAAAAAAGATAAGCCCAAATAAGCATGGGAAGAAAAGACAAGAAAAGGAAGAACAGTCTCTAAATATTGGTCTTAGTTCTGGTTTTGGCTACATTAATTTTCACAGAATTAGGAGAGTAAAAAATTCCCCTTCTCAAAGGTCACTAAGAAAGATTTGAGATGGAAGTCATGGGAAACAGGAAACTCAGGGAATGTTTCAATATTTTGATATCAGTCTATGAATATCAAAGTGAAAGTATTTATAATCTGTTTAGTTGTTCATGAGAAATGCAGAAACTTCTGTAGTATCAAGAGTTATGATGAATCCTTTCCCTTGTTTTGAAGCAAGATAGCAAAACTGTAGTCCATTCTTACTTCTGCCACATGACCATGGGTTTAGATTTATTCCATGACATAATTATTCAATTTACTTGTGTCTCAGGGTTGCTTTGTTTCTTAGAGTTGCTTGTTTGGTTGTTTTGTTGGGGTTTTTTTTTCTGGCTGCAGGTGGATGTGTATTGCTCGTGGGGCTTTGTGGGGGTTTTTGAGTTTCTTTAAGAACAAATATTCTGAAGCAGAGCAATGTGGCTGAAAACATGGATTTGTTCAAATCAGTGATAGAGCCCTCAATATCATGGGGTCATGATTTTGTCCAATAATTAGAGTTCTTCATCCTTTTTTACGCTGCCTATAAGCATATGAAAATTGGAGCTCGATCTCAGGAAAATGGCCTCTCTTGAGTTTAATCTCAATCTGTCCACCTCTCCATAAAATTTCAGAACTCTGTTCTTCCTTCTGTCTGAGCTTTCACCTCAGCAGATGGTTTGGACTTCTGTGTTCTGCAGCGTGATGTATGGTTGAAACCTTTGCCACTCTGCATAGCTGTCCAGTGATGGTCAACAATCACTGTTGTGATTGAATGCACTGCTTGAAATTGAGCTTTTTGTCCAGCAGAATCTTGAAAACTTCAAGGATGGGGACTGCAGTGTCCTTCGGTAATTTGCTTCAGTGTTTCATCATCCTGCTAAAGGAACAAAATATTTCTGCATTTTAGCTTGAACCTCACAGACATCAATTTTTTAATATGGCAGATCATTCTTACTGCTTTCAATTTCTCTTGGCTGTAAAATTCTCAGTCTATTCTGGTCGACAGTGATGAGGGCAAAAACAAGAAGCCTAGATTCTGATAGCTGTACGAATGGTTTTTGTGAACTGGAGTCTCCACCACTATATGTTTTAATATCCAGACTCTTAAACATTCTGAAATAATTTTTTTCCTAATATTATTCTACTTTGTGTAAAGTGATTACATAATAATTTAATATATAGAATTTTTTTCTTCTTATCTGAGCATGACAGTTTTCAGTTGAGTTCTAGTTCATGTCCTAATGAATAACTTGAAAACAAACCAAAAATATTGTCAAGATGAGATTAGGAATTCCACTATTTTTTTTCCTTTCTTACCTTATTTGTCAGCATGTGCTCTGCAGAATAGGGTAGTGAGGATGCTTTCCTGGATGTCATTTTAGCAGCATTTTGAACATGGTGATTGTCCTACACAGTACCATGAGAAATGAAGCCGTTTTCATCTTGACATTTTAAATTATATAATCAAAGGAAAGACATCTATTAAATGTGACCTTTGTGCAAATAGTATAGATAACCAGACAAACTGAGAGTTCTGAATAAGTAAGTGAAGACATTTTCACTCTTAGTATTCCATCTAATTAATTATTGCCCTGTGGTACTTTAGATATAACAGTGTTTTCCTTATTTCTCTACCAGTCTGAAACCTAAGAACCATCCTCTGTCTTGCTAAGAAAGGAAATTTTCCAAGACAAATTATGCTTAAAAGAAAAAAAACTATCCTATTCATTTTAATAGCTGTTGAACCATATTACCCCTTTTAATTAAACGTAAGGAAAGGTGGTTTTAGTGTCCTGTCATAAGACAGGAGGCTAAACTTTTTTTTAGAAAGACCTCATTAAAGTGTATTGGGTTGCTCCCATTTCAGTGCCTGGTTTTCAGAAGAGATGAGATATAATTATTTTTGCTTACAGTATAACTAGAATTCTAGCACAATGCCCTTGCTGCTGGTAAGAGCTGATGCTGCCATTGAAATATTAGATATGACCCAAAGAGAGGAAGCGCTGCCCACGCATGAAGGGCAAGAGAGGTTAGATATAACTATTCACTCTATGAAAAAAACAGGGGATCCTCAGAAAAAGTGTATGAGAATTACTTCATCCACAAGCTGTAAACAAACTTATCCTAGCAACAGGAATGCATTAAGAATTCATAAACATAAACACCATAATACTTGGGCTTAAAAGCTGTGTTCTTAGTAACAGTCTGGAGAGCAGTTTGTTGGATGCAGTAAGCAGTATGTTAGCGCAGTGATGCATCTCCAGAAAAACTGTAGAAGGAAAAGCCTGTCTTTTCCTTGAAGTCTCTAGGAACCTTGTGGTGGCATTAACTAAACACCACACCACAAGTCAGTTGTGTAAGTCAGCTGGAAAATGCATAAGTTTTTGCTAGTCTTCTCTGCAGCAGCTTATAAGACTTTTTCTCATTTCAGTCTTTTATTTCAAATACAGCAGCAGAGAATTGACATTAAAAAATAATTCTAAAGACTACAACCCCTTAATGGAGCAAATATAAGCAGAGTTTTTTATGAACTGTTTCCCAGTGCAATACTGTTTCGTGTATCCCAGTCTTTTTATAGCATATAGGTCCATCTTGTATTTTTTTCATTATCTTCTTCAGTTACATGACTTTCTAAAATTATTGTTTCTATGGGAAGTATGTTTATGGTAAACGTATTGACCTAGACTCGCCTAATGCTATTACTTAGGCTGTATAGCCAAACCTCTGCAACAAAAATATTTTTTCAAGGTATTTATGTTATGGTGCAGGATGGCATTTTTAGATAGACTTTCTCAAAAATAGCTTTAAGTACAGTTCTGCAATCTCTAAAGAGTTAGATAACTCTAAAGTTAGATACACAAAGGTGACTCTACAGGAGGCTCCCTAGGTTCTTTGACAGTCCTTGTTGCAAGGAAATGTGAAGTATGCTCCCGATGAATAATAGCAGTGGTACTTTTTACCCTGGAGAGGTAGCAAGAACTCTGCTGTTTTCCTGATGATCAGAAGAACTGACTATGCAGAGAAGCCTTTATATCATCTGGGCAAAAAGTGATAGACACCACACATCACCAATATCTTACTGAAATACAGAATCCATGTGAGCTCAATGCCAGTTGTTCCTATGATCTATACATTAGCGTGGAAAAGTAAAGAAAATTGCCTGAGATTTTGTGTACTAGAGATGCAGCCTGAGCTCCTCTGACTGGAAGGGGAAAAGGATAGAAAACAATTATGTGAGATTTATGTCTTATTTATGTTAAGTGCCATTGAGCCATGACTCTGCTCAGATTTGCTTCTGACAATCAGAGTCTCTGTTTACAGCTTGCAAATTAAGTGCACTTTCCAATATCTAAGGTACTTTTTATTTCTCCTCAAAAAATTAATTGGTTTGATGATGTGTAGGTATTGCTAAACACTGGTCACAGTTCTCCAACACAGTATCGGTAAATCCAATCACTGTCTGCAGAAAGATGACATTTAATGGAATTTGCTTTATCAAAGGACACTTTCTACTTAAAAACATTGCAATTTAAGTGATTGCAGAACAACAGTATAGAAGAATTTTATTCATTACTCACTAGTAATCAAATAGAAGTGTAACTGCAGGTCTGGGGATCTAACAGTAGCAAAGGGGGCTGCATGTAATATATTTACTTAAAAGACAATACCTTTGCTGTCTGGCATCACTTTTCCATGGAATAATCTGCAAAGTAGATGAAAACAAGTAATGCATAAGCCAGAAGTTGAAATAGCCTTTCAACTGTATGTTAAATCAATAAAGGAAGATCTTAGGTAAAATCATTCTGTTAGGTCAAAATAATTAATTTCTAAGTTCTAAGATCTACCAGGGTGCAATTACTTCATACAAAGAGCAGAATCACAGCACTTGGAGAAGTCTAGTACATGTGACACATAGGTTTTTCCTGTCAGTATGAAATGCAGTTTTACACACTCCTGATTTTTGCATAAAATTGAGAAAGGTTTATTTTAGATAAATAGTCTGTATTCTTTTAGTTGTTCTAGGGTGAAAGTCAAATCTTTTCAATTAGTGCATCAAGCATATATTTGAAATGTAATTGAAGTAATAAGCTACTATTATATTACTTTTAAGTGTCTTATTAGCAGGATGGCATTCACACTTCTATTGACATTAATAATTCCTATGAAAATAATTATTTTTAATATTTTTACAAATTAAAAAAGTGTACTTGTGCTTGGATAAAATTATTTCTGACAGCAACGTTCTTCATTTCTGCCTCCTCAATATGCAGAACTTGTACAGAAAAATTAGTGTAGATGTGTACAGATCACCTCACTCAGCCAATGGAAAATCAGCTCTTCCCAAATTATTTATGACACTTTTTTTAGCCTGTTCTTAAAGGCTCCCAGGGGAATAGGAAGACTTAGGAGTCTCCCTTTTTAACTGGGAGTGCTTTTACTAATTCCAAGGATTCGGCATTGGAAAACCTTTTTTCCTGCAATTTAAACTTCTTGCTTGTTATGCTATCTGCTGTAAAGATGGGAAACATCTCTGCTCTTGCTTTTGACATAGCTAAATATTATCATTCTTTTCCCTCACTGTTCTTCCTTCACCTTCTGCCCTTTGAGTTGAGCAACTGTACATTCTTTTCATTTCTCTTGAAATAAAATCCTCAGAATTCTGCTTTAGATAAGGTTGTTATCTGCTATTCAGGTAACGCTCACATTTGAACATTCTAGGATGATGTTTATTCTTTTAGTTTGTCTTTTGTGTAACTCAGATTCTTGAGTGTGGCATCCCTGTTGGGACAGTTTCAAAAGAAGGTGTGGCAAGCACACAGACACTTCATGACTTACAGGTTAGGGAAGTTGCATGGAGTTGAGAAATGCAGGTTGCTTTCAAACAGAAGGGAGTTGAATTTGTCTTTCATGCCCTAAATGAATTCTGGAATTTATATGAAAGAAAGTTATGTTAGTTATGTTTGTTTGTACCTGTTGTGATTTAGCTAACAAGAAAGCTGTTAAAGTGATGGACTAGTGGGGTCACTGGAAGGATTGACCAACCTGATTGCCTTTTATGATGAAACAGCTGCCTGGATGGATGAGGGGAGAGCAGTGGATATTGTCTACATTGACTTCAGCAAGGCTTTCAGTACTGTCTCTTACAAAATCCTTGCAGGCAAACACAGGAAGTGCAGGCTGGATGAGTAGACAGTGAAGTGGATTGAAACTGGCTGAACAGCAGATCCCAGAGAGTCGCTACCAGTGACACAGGGTCTAGTTGGAGGCCTGTTACAAGTAGTGTCCCCAAAGATTCAATACTGGGCCCGGTATTGTTTAACTTATTCATCAGTGACTTGCTCAGGAGATAGTCTAGTCCTTCATCCAAGTTCGCTGATGCATTGGAACTGGGGAGGAGTGGCCGATACCCCAGGGTGCTCAAGTTGCTCTTCAGAAAGACCTTGGTAGGTTGGAGAGATGGACAGAGAAGGATCTTCTGAAATTCAATAAAGGCAAGCACAGGGTCCTGCATCTGGGGTGTAATCCCAGGCATCAGCGCAGGCTGGGATTGACCTGCTGGAAGGCAGCTCTGTGGAGAAGGAGCTGGCTGTCCATGAGTCAGCTTTGTTTTGCTTTTTATCTGTAAATGAGATAAGGGAAGTGCTGGATGATTTAATAAAGGCTGATAGGCTCACTTAGTCCAGTAATCGGGTCATGTAACCGTTATTCTTACAGCTCCACTGAAGTGGTTGGCTGAATACTGGGACCCTTCACCCTTTGTCATATTCACTGCCATAACCTTGACAGATATGTCTCTCTTTCATCCAAAGTATCAATTTGCTCTCATATTTGTTGTCTACTATTTCAAGTGACCACACATACTCTCCAAGGATTTTTTGCTCATACATCTTAATAATCACTATAAACATCACTGTTCTTTGTTGGAGAGCTAGCAGGAAGCTATTTTTTATGTTATTGGGTTAACATATTACAGAGCTTCTTCATTATGTCTGAGCTGCCACTCTACATGGGAAATTAGTGATAGCCAGTAGCCTGCATTTTATGTAGATTATCATTCAGGATTAAGACACTCTTAGAAAAATACTTTTAGGTAAAAATTAACATGCTTGACTTGGAATTTCTTTTTCTCAGATTAAATGGGTAGAATCACTAACAGACTGACACATCCTATTTTGCTACACCCCTAAAGACTAAATAAATAATTTCTTCATATTTGTCTTTTGTTACCCTCTTTTACATATATAAATTGTATATATGTGCACATATATACATGCATTTTCCCTATAAAGTATACAGCAGTTTTCATCCTGTCAAAGCTTTAGCAAATAGGAAATATTTGAATCTGCATCAATGTGTGTATGCACGTACTTACTCCCTGCATCTTAACCTAATCATCCAAAAGCTTGTGACAGTAATTGTAGAGTGGCTTCCTTGTCTGCAGCAGCATTCTTTGAAAGGGAAGATTCCCCAGCGAATTCATTATTACACAGGAGTCCCACCCCCATGAAACTGCTGTAGACACATAACAGGATTACTGTTCAAGAGTTTACTAGGATGCAAGTAAAATTGTTCCAGTCAGACAGCAGCAAGCATCTTTGACTAAGGTAGGAGAATGCTTTGTTTTATACACCTCATGAAAACATAAGGAAGTATTGCTATTTATTTTCTGTACATAAAATTACTCTGGAAATTACATTATCAGTTCAATGTTTATGGAAAAAATGGTGGTTTTTTTTTTACTTCTCTGAATATGGCTCTATAAAAACACCTTGTTAAGGTTAGTGCATTCACAGTCAGCCAAACAGTAGATGTGAAGATTGCTTTACTGTTTGGAGAGGAGATATAGTTCAAATGTATTTTAAAATAGAAAAGGGAGAGCTTCTGTACTTAATAGATTAAATTACTAATGATTTTGAGAGATAATATTTAGGGTATTTTTTGTTGCTTAACACTGTTTCCTTGTTTCTTGTACTTTCATAGCAGAAAGGAAATGACAATTTTAGTTTCAAAATATTAGCTGTTGCATATTATATCTTGAAAAAGGATACATATTTGGTCTCTGAATTGGTGTTGTGATAATGGAAGTTCTCAATACTTACAGAAAGGGTTTGATATGAATCTTCTAACTTCATTAGCTAATGAATATGTCAAATGTATTTGTGTAAGTCTAGGGAAAGAAATTAGCTGGATCTAATAACCTAATGGCATAGAAGTGGGCTCAAAATGTAGAGCTGTATAATCAATGTGGTGACAAATTAAATGATCTGTGGTCTTCAAGGTTAGGAGTTAATTGAATGAAGAGACAATATTGACAGTATTTTATTTTTTTTAACAGCTGCTCATATATTCCTAATGGAAAGCTTGGTTTTATTCTTCCTTAAAGTAATTGCACATTCATCCTTAATTGAAATTCCCTGGTTTTATCCAGCAAATTGCTTTTAGGCAGAGCAAGGGTCTTTGATATTTATACTTTGGAGATTTAAGTTGCGATGTGATGTATAGAGCACCTACTTGTAACTATAAGCGGCTAAAAATCATTTTAACCTGCACTGAAAATTTTCCTCTACTCTCAGATTCTAAAAGCTTGTGTGAGTGCTGGGAAATACCTCAATTTATGAAATAAATTTCATGTTTTAGATACTATTTGCTCTCCACATTATTGTATGAGGAAATATAACATTTTAATTTTGTTGGAGTGGGTTTTTATTAGTTTGCCTAGCCAGTGGCATATAGCATAAATTACTTCATTGACAGCAAAATTAAGAAGACTGTTTGATGAGATCTAGATTCTCACTAGAGTCCTAGTCTAAATCCTAGTAAGTCTCCTTACTGGGATTCAGACATCAGAAATGCCATAACAAGTAATATTTAAGTGATTGTCCAGGTCTCTAAAAAAATAGGAAAGCCAGCTGTTTTTCCCAATGATGAGAATTTACTTTGTTTTTCTGACCCCAATCTCTGCACACCCACTTGTACTCAGTGGAAGCCCATATCTGTCAGTTGCTTTTGGCTCTGAGCAACCTGATCTAGTTGAAGAAGCTCATGTTTTTTGCAGGGGGTTGGGCTAGATGACATTTAGATGTCTTTTCCAACCCAAACTATTCTGTGATTCTATGTCCTTTCATTGCTCATCCAACAGTAACTATCTGAATGTCTCAATTTTAACACCACCTAACACTGGGAAAACAAGGGAAACAGAGTCAGAAAAAACACAGTTCAGCTGCAGAAGCATAAATTGAATCATTAATTCATGTTTTAATCAAGACACAGTGAAATATAAAACTGTGAGAGACAACAAGAAGCCTCCTCCTGCCAGTGACCCATCTACCTGTCTGTGTTATGACAACCTGGATAGGAGTCTGGCATGAGGTAGCAGCATCACCCTGTGCTTTACCTCAGGAGTGGTTGATGAGCTGCTGATGTAGATGATGTCATGATCAGTCATAGGTGTGAAGGTGTGCCCAAACCCTGGGGTATAATTTTAATTTGGAGATATCTGAAGATATCCGAGTTGTGGAAGGAGAGGATGTCTCAGTGATAACCATGTGCTACAAAAATTACTGGCACTGAAGAGCTTGGCAGCCCTAGTTTCTCCCTTCAGACCTAGGACATCTGGATGGACCTAAACACGTTGTGGTTCAGTGTGTGCAGTGGCACATGGACACGTGTCAAGTAGCCTGCCAGGCAGATTTGATTTTTGCTGCCTGTGGTTTTGAAAAATCATTTGTGCTAAGTCCAGGAAACAGTAGTTAATACAGCACACACTGAAAGTCTGGTATACTACAGATATGTAATAAACAATTAATCTCTTGAAGCTTTAAACGGGGAATAAATTGTTGATAAGGAACTAGAAACTGTTTCTCAACAACCAAGTTCTTTTTAAAACATCTCTGTGGCACGTGAATTTTTAACACGTTTTGGGCGTGTATGAATTTCAAACAACTTGGTTCTACTATTGCAGGGTCCAGCTCTTACCTCCAGGGCTCTTGAGCAGGGGTTTATTAAGTTTCAAGTATTTGGTTTGAGGGAGGTGCTGTGTGATGCAGAAATATGAACAGTGTTCTCCACTGGTGCCTGATACTAACAGAGCTGTCCTGAGCAAGTAGTTCTTTTGTTTCTCGTTTTATAGAGTTTGGTTCTATTCAACACTAATAGCACTGCCTGCTAGCCTTGATGGGCTTTAATATATGATCATGCTTTGGCTATTGCTGAAATAATTTTACTTTTCATTTGGACCTCTGTTTTCCCCCACAAATCTCATACTTGTCCTCCAGTGCTTAACACATATGAAATGAGCAAGTCCCCTCCACTCCTTTAGCTTGGGAGCAAGAGTTTTGAGAATGGTATCTCAGAACTGCACAGTGAAATAGAGTCTGCTTCCTTTGAAACCTGACAGTGAACAAAATTCTGTCCTTTGCTTCTCGTACTTCAATATCATCCATATTTAATATGTGAAAAGTTTCTCCACTGCTTGCTCTATCTGTTTTCTTTTTTTGTTTGTTTGTTTGTTTCCCACTCTCCCCCTCTGAAACAAAGTGTAAAACATCCAGGTGCATTATTTGCTCCAGGGATGGGTTTTCAGAGTAAGGAACAAAAAGAGAAAGAAAATGGAGGAGGGGAAGAAAGTATCTAAAACTTGTATCCACAAATAGCTATTACACATATAAATTATGTTTTTGTAGTTAGTAAAGTACAAAGAAAAGGAACTCATACATCTTTCTGTAACCCTCACTCTGACTGAAGTGGAATCTCCATATATGGTGAAAATGTAAGTTCCATATCTTAGAAACTTAGGGGGGATGTAAAACACAAATATATTATGTGGGGAGAGAGGAAGAGAGAAGCCATTCACTGCCTGGCAAGGAGAGAATCTGTGTTACTACTTCTTTTTACTGCAGAATGAACTGTTATTCTGTCCCTACTCACAAGTTTTGCAGTAGGATAAAAGTAACTTGGCCAAAAGTGACTTCATGATGAAATCGCCCTCTGCAATCCCTTCTATTGCATTTTTAATGCTATGTAATAATAATTTAAAAACAGAAGGCACTATAAAGTGCCGTTTGGAAGGGAGAATGAAGAGGGATTTTTGGGAGGGGGGGTTTGTTTGGTTTGGGGGTTTGTTTGGGGTTTTTTTTTGTTTTTTAATATGTGAGGGTTTTTGGCTTTTTGTTTTTTGTTTAAATCCACAGTCCAGGAAAAAGCTGATTCAGTTATGCTGTTAGCAGGTAAGAAGAAAATTAATAGCAGAACTTTTGACACACTGTTGGTAATATTATCTTCCTAAGCATCTCAACCATTTTTTCTTTACAGAAGGTCTGAGCTCTTAAAATTCCTTCTTGCTGAGTTTCTCAAATAAGTCCATGCTGACTGCGATAAAACTGCCACAGAGGCAAAGTTTGGAGCATGATTGAGTGATATTTTTTCTTCCACTTCTGTCTCTTCTGAGAGCTGGTGAAAAGTGAGAAAAATATTTACAGGAATAGAGATTTTACTGATAATCTCATGCAGAGCTTTCAGGACAAGCAGTCATCACAGAGTATACTGACAGTGTCTTCCTAACAACTCCCCTATACTTGCTCATATGGAACTGGATAGTAGCTGGTAGCTAATAAGGCTGGGTCTAGCTAATAACTTGCTGGGTCTGATAAATTTACCTCTGAATGACAGGGGGACTTCTCATGCTAATAATTGACTTTAAAAATGCTTATTGCAGACCACCAGAAAAAAACCCCTTTGTTGTCCTGAATATTTCAACTTTGGTATATATTTACAAAAACACAATATGGTCCTTTCCCAGGAGCAAATCATACAGAAATTAAGGTACATAGTACAAAGAAATTTCTTTGGAGCATCTCTTTGCTCCACCTTGTTTTTCCCATATTATTTCTGTTCTTGTCTTGATTTATCTTTAGTGAGAAAATAATGCAATCACAAATGTTAGAGAAAAAATTACTTGTTGATATAACAATTGGTCTGGAAATCTCCAGCCATTCAGTAGCTTATGGCAAGTGAACATGCACAAGCTACGCCTAGTGTTACTTGTCTCAGTCTGGGGTATTTTTTACCATGCTTAGTTGCCTCCCAAGCATTTGAAAGAGTCAGTATTTGGAAGGCAGTGGCTGTTCTCACAATGGAAATCACCCCATAACACCAAAATATAGTAGCTGTGTAGAAGAACATGGAATAGTAGTATAGCCTATAGCTAAAAAATACTTTGGGTAATTCTCTTTTGAATTAGAAATTTGCAATAAATTGGAAGTGGGATGTTCTTGTGGCTGAATACTGTGCATAGAGCCTTACCAGGGAAGGAGGCAGCAGTAGAAAGAAAACAATTGGTACTTGACCAAATTTCCTCCTTCAGTAACTCCTGTCTATACAGCAGGCTCCTCTCTCCCCTCTATTTATCTTTGTTCTGACACAAACTTCATAAGGATTGCTTAGAACTCACAATAATGAAGTATTTATCTTTTAAGTAAATTTCTTGCTTGATAAAACCATTGATACAGTAAAAATACAGAAATATGAATCGAGAGTCTGTATGTGCTACTTGAGGTCTAGTAATTATAACCAAAAAATCCTTGTTCTTGGCTTGATATAGAAATATTTCATTTGCTATTGTATATGGATTTCTACCACCAAAAATCAAATTAATGGGCAAGCTTACAAGATTTCAATCTTGTTTTCTTAACAACAATCTGTAAGGTAATGAGGTACTTGCAACCTAAATTTTACATGTGGCTGTATAGTATACAAATGCATGAATCACTGTCTCAAATGCAGAAAAAATTGTGCGCTATTAAAGCATATATAAAAAGACATCTTTAGTTTTCTACTTTGTTTTCGCAATATAAACATGAGCATAGCAAAGTATGAAGCTATAAATTCAAATGTGGATGTATATATTTAGCATGTATCTATACATATATATATGTATATATATATAAGTATATATACATAAATTTCCACTGACAGTTCTGGAATTAAGTTCTGTTATATACATATGACAATTCTGATGTGTATTTATACAAAAGTGAGACTCATTCTTGAATCTTTTGAAATGCAAAAATATCTTTGAAATGCAACACTGTTCATGATCCACTTAAGAAAGACATACTTTTGGAAAGATGGCTAGACTGTGTATAACAATCTATATTGATGCATAAGGAGAAATGGAGTAGCTATTAATTATCTATGTAATAATTCATTTAGTGTACTTGTAGTTTTGCCATGGTTTTATTTACTTGTCTTACAGCTTCCCTGTAGTAAAGTCCTGTCAAAAGGCTCGTAACTGGTTTAGCAATCAGTTATACAGAAGTGGTCTGGATAATTAATCTACAGTGTTAATTCTATTTAGATTTTACTAGTGCTACTGAAAGTTATCCAGCCTTATTTGACCTTATATTCACTTAATTGAGAGTGCTATTGAATCAGCAAAAATCACACAAGTGTAATTATGTATATCTTTCTAGAAACTGGTATAAAGTAGGGTAATACTTTTTTAGCCAGCTCTCAATACTCAGAGTTTGTGCCTTGGTTTTCATATCAGTAAGGTACCAAGAGTATCCTGCCTGATCAGAAGGCACAAAAGTAATTTTCTGGGGAGTTTCAGGGACCATTTGGCATCTAATAGATTAGCAGAAGCCTAGGTGTAGGTAACTGAATCTAGAATTTCTTTATCCAGAGACTTTCTATAAATTAACATACTTGCTAGCACAGCTGCTTTGTTCATAAATTTAATCTGAGATGGCTTTGTGCCTGAACCTCACTTTCCTAGTTTAATTTGAGCTTTTAAAAGGGAAGCCTTCACAAATACAAGAAATGCAAACACGGCATACGCACTCTCCGTCACCCCTGTAATAGCTGTTGATGAGAGAACAGCCTTCAATGCAATAGAGAATTTAGCTAGATTAAGACTAAGATTTGGTTGTTTGATGATATTAAATATGATGCTGTAATTTTCTGGATTTCATATTGGATTTCACACAGTTGCCAGTCATGTTGAGTTCTGTCAAACACACAATTAATGGATTCATTTTGATAGAGCTATAGCACAGTGTGAGCTTACTCCTGGCAGTTCCTTATGGTGACATGTCATTACTCAAGTTTTCCTTCAAAGTTATTCTTCTGGTTTACCTTGGTTCTGGACTTTGATCAGGCTGAGCAGGTGAGCATTTGGACAGGTTGCTGTCAAAAGTGATGAAGGCATTTCCCACCTTTACTTAGGAAATGCTGTGCGTAGACTGTCAGCTCTTGCTGCTCCTATTTTCCCCCTCTACCTCTTTCTTCCTGTGTGGGATTTGATCACTCTATCCGGGTTACCACCCACAGGCTGGAGACACACAAACTGTGATTGGTATTTCTAAATCAGGCTACTGACTAGCACTGATCTATGATTCTGTTGTGTGTTGGGCTAAGGAAGGTATATGACTATCAATTTTTTTAAAAAAATAAAGTCAGAAAAACCAAAAAATCCACAAGTCATAAGTTGATTCCAATCTTTGTGAGTAGAACAACTATATTATTCTTAAATTAGGTCATCTAGAGCATGTGCAAACATTGATAAAGATACTGTACTGCAAAATAGTTATTTTCTTAAATGCCATCTTATTCTAACAATCTGAGTCTTCATCAAGGGTGGGAGAAGGATCGTGAGAGAGCAAGAAGAATTATTTTTATTCTTGAAATAAAGGAGGAAGAAAAATAATGCACCATTAAATACTGGATGCATCTCCTTTTTTTCGTTTGTTTGTTTTTTCCCTTGATGTCAAGACAGAGATCTGTTATTTTGACACAAAAGAGAAGCATTTTCTTCCTTTCTTATCCAAGAGTCATCAAGTAAATCTCTGTCAGGTGAATCTAATGTTTGCAGAAAAGCAGTTCCTCTAAGAAGCATCCAATTAGCCTACTTATGTCACTTAGTACTCTGTGCTTTAGTGTTCTCTGACTATAGATTAGTTTCTGTGCTCTAATTCCTGCCATTAATATTCACCCACCATAATCTTGCTTTGCTATGCATTATTTATCAAGTTTTAAAAGTGTTATAGCAAGTTTAACTAGGTAACAGGCAAAAACTGTAGTCAAAAAAGTTTTTTTAACCTGAACAGTTCACACACTGAAGAATAAATGTGAAAAATGTTATTTAAAATGAGACAACTTTACAGATAGTAGGGACATGCTGCTTGTTTGCTTTTTTTTTCCTGTCTGTATAACCATCTGTTTCTTTAAATGTTAGAACAAAAGTAAATTTCTATACCCTTGAATTTAAAAAAAAAAAAAAAAAAAAGTTGGAAAGTTCAAGAAATACATTGAAGTGCTGGAGCATGTCCAGAGAAGCTAGTGAGGAGTCTGGAACAAACGTCCTGTGGTGAGTGGCTGAGGGAGTCATTTACACTGGAGAAAAGGAGGCTCAGGTATGATTTTATCTCTCTCTACAATTACTTGAAAGGAGGTTGTAGTGAGGAGAGGAGGTCAGTCTCTTCTCCCAGTTAACAAGCAATAGGACAAGAAGAAATGGCCTCAAGTTTTACGAGGTGAGGTTTAGGTGGATTACTGGGAAAAAATCCTTCACAGAAAGGGCTCCCAAGCATTGAAACAGGCTGTCCAAGGAAGTGGTGGAGTCAGCATCCCAGAATATATTTAAAAATGTATTTATTTTTTGTGTAGATGTGCCACTTAAAGACATGATTTGGTGGTGGACTTGGCAGTGCTGGGTTGATGGTTGGACTCTACGTTCTTAAGGATCTTTTCCAGTCTAAATGGTTCTATGATGCTCTAACTGATAAATGTAAATCACTAATACAAATCTATTAGTTACTCTATGCTATTTGCTGAATAGCATACATAGTTTTGATAATATACATGAAATTATTTTCATAACAAAAAGAAAATTTAAAACTTTAATTTTTATGAAGGATATTTGGATTGGGTAAACTAACAGAGTATGCAAAATGCTAAGGGGGATTACAAGCTTTTGCAAGGGCATTGGATTAGGTAGACAATCCCTGAAAACTCTGTTGAGAGTGTTGTGGTGCACATTTAATCTGAGACCTCAGTATAATAATCATGAAAATACAAGGAAACAAGCATGGGACTTACACTCCTATGAATATTGTGTGACTCTCCTGTGGAAAGGGGACAGCTGCCTTCTGAGAACAGGGTAAAAGACTGACCCCAGTCAGTTAAGTAACAGTTTAAGATAAATACATTGCTATTTTCAGGAATTTAAAATTTTGCATAAGTTTCTTCATTAATTTTTAAATTTTACAAGTTACCTATTTGAGTATTCAGCTAAAACTGTGCATGATTACCACTGGAGCTGTTGCATCACGTATCAATTTTATATCAAGTGAAGAGCAAGCTAGCTGTGTAAATGTGTCAAAACCATTATGTGGAAGAATAATTTGACTAAGTACTCATTCGTATTTAGATGTGATATGGCTCTATGTATGAATATATATGCAAGTAGAGAAAAAGAATAACCTGCAAGTATTTTTTATATATATATATATATATATATATATATGGAGAGGGAGAGAGAGAAAGGAATTGTATAGTCTTTTTCCTTAAAGAATAATCTAATGATTAGAGCAGTAAAGTAAGGAACTGGATATTGTCTTTGTTCTTTGTTCGTTTCAGGCAGAAGGATATTATTAACAACAGTTACAGCTTTTAGTATCCCTCATTACTTATATTTTTTTCATAAGCTACATGGCTGGTGTTTCTATTGATCATGGACGCTACTGAAGATTTAACCTCAACCCATATAACCTAAAAATTCACACTTCCATCAAAAAGGAAGGGGAAGCTGGACCCACAGTAGCTCTCCTTTTACTATATTTGCTTTGACTGGAAAAAAAAATTGTAATTCAGAATGTCTGACATTTGGGATTTGAGGAAAAATATGTGATTTGAAGAAAGGGAACAAAGTTTTCTGGTCATTAGTTAAGCTTTAAGCTCATATAGTAATATCTTGGAGCTGATGTAATGCATGACTTGAGGGAAATTATAAATTGCTGGAGGATATTGTCATAGACTTATCCGCACTTGTGGTTTAGGAATACATCTAATGTTGACTTTGTAAAGCCAGTTGGTTTCTGTGAGTCACTTTTAAGGCACTTCATATGACAGTGAATTTGATTTCTACTGATTCCTCTCTTTTCTTTAGCAAATAAGTTATTTCTTACAGATGATATAAAATGTAGCCCCCAAATATCTGTTTGAAATTATAAAATTAGAAGCATTTAATTTCTATATATGTGATACTCAAGTATTCTCCAGATGAAGTAGGACTTAATGCTGATATACAGTCACACCATTAAACCAGTTAAGAAATTAAAAGGTTTGTGTTACTTCATTTACGATGATGCAAATGTGTTTTGTGCAGAAACATACCTTATTCTTTATTCTACTTCTCCCATAAAACATCTGCTTTAAAGTCATATTTATGCTTCATCTGGTCAAAATCCAAAGCTTTTAAAGGTTCGGGTACATAATCATGGAGCACAAATGAAAGCAAACCAGTGATGCCTGGAAATGAAAGGCTTTATGCTTCCCCTGTGACCTGCAGTGCACCCTGTGAATCATTCATTTTCCAAGCATTAGCCTAAGATTATTTTTTTTATAAAATATATCCTCTTACTTTCTTTTTATTTATTTTAAACTCAAACAGCAAAAACATACTTTGTTTTCTCTGCAACACTGCCATAACTAATGCTAATACTAGAACTAAAACGGGAGGAAATTCTCTGTGCCTGGACTAAACTTTTTTTACTTTTGAGGTATATCTATAATTCTTACCATAACCCCCAAGCCTATACCAGTAGGAGACTGTGTGGCATTATAAGGTACCAAACTTTACTTTTTCTTGTCAGCTCCATAAGTCTCATCCAGCAGAGTGTTTCTGTCTCTGTTCGTAACTGACAGCCTTGAAATCCTGAAATTCTAAGCTTGTTTTTATGGGATATCTAGATAACCCTGAGGTCCCTGTGATGAGGAGGGCTTATCTGGTTCAGCACTGGAGAGAATCCTTGCTTTTCAAATGATTACATCATCATGGGCAATGTTCAGCACTGTTCTGGATGCAGAGGGTTTAAGCAGCATAGGTACGTGTTGGTTTCAATGCTGTTTCTAATTAGGTTTGATAAAGAATTGTGTACAAAAGCAACAGTCAATGGCAATGGGGAGCTTCTTTAGAAGAAAAGAACAGATGCTGGAGACAGATCTATGCTCCAGGTGATTGGTATAATAAGCTTCAGGAAATACTGCGAGAGACAGCAGAGCATTTTAAACAATGTTCCATGCATAATTTTTCTGTGTTTTCTATGGGTGGGCTGCATCATTCTGTGTAACATTTGACATATGCAGTTCTGAATGTACCTGTACCCATCCTGAGAGAGAAGGTGTGGCTGAACTGAGATACTTAAGCATTAGCACATGATACATACTGAAATAAGGAATACATTTCTTACCCTATTACTGCTTTTCTATTTGGATGGAACTTAGAGGCTGACTTGAAACTCCAAGGAAATCTTACTTAAAGATATTTTGCATCTTGTATTATAAATTTCTCTCGTTATAAGTTCCCCTAAGAAAAGCATGAAACAAACTATACCAGTATTGCCCAAAGCTTACAAGAACTACTGGTTGAGGGCCTACTTCCCCTTGCTCATGGTTTTGAGGATCTCTATCTTCTGTTCCTGGTGTTCTGAAAGGTACTCCTACGACATACCTCTGCAGGGCTAAAAGCCATCCTGTAGAGCAGGACTGGACACACACAACAGGATGCTGGGGGTGATCTAACTAGCAATGAGCTAAAGGCTTTTTATTAGACGTTGTCTACACACTTATGTCTTTTTGCTGTTTTCACAGTTGTGTCCTTGTGAAACATCCTCCATAAGAAGTGCACAGCATCTTCTGAGTAATCCAATGTTTCTTTGTCCTGCTGCATGACTAGGGCTCTGGTATTGCTGCACTTTGGGATATATCGTAAGAGCCTACACCTCTGCAGTCACTCTGAAACTTCCAGGGTTCCTCTCTCACCATCCCATTAGTCATCTTTTCCATGAAAGCCCTCACACCATTTTCAATGGAGTAAAGAAATAATTTGAATTTGGTAACTGTAAATTGAACAGCTTGAGAAGATGTATTTGACATCTTATTACATTCTGCCATCAGCTCTCTGAACTAAATCCCTGCTAGGGAATTTCACATCAGTTTTGTCAGTATTTTGGGCAATTAATCTACCATTGGAGAGGAGCCTTGATATAGACCATTTGCATTGGGTGGACTTTCTTTTCATGCTTTAGAGTCCTTTTCTGAGCCCATGAGATAAACAGATAAGTAGACAGCTGCCGTGCCCCATTGCTGAGGCAACCAGCAGCAAAAATTCAGGATAACAAAATCTTCTCTGGTGAAGATTTGCACAGAGCTCACCTCAGAATTGCAGAGCAATGTGAAATCTTCCCAAGCAGTTCAGAAGCACTCATATCTTGGTGTATGAAAGGTCACTCAATCTGATGGCAAAATGCCAAAAAATTTAGTGCCAACAGTGCAGTAGATATGTGATTTAATTTCAAGATAGTAGTGCCATCATGTTACTTATTGATCCCCAGCCCAGTTTTAGCAACCTGGGCTACTTTTAACAGAGGAAAAAAACAAGACATTAAAACTTCTGGAACATGAATAATACTGTGAGTCCTCCTTGTTTAGGATGGCAGCAGGCAGTCTTCCAGGACAGCACAATGAAGAAAAATAAGGAATTTATTCATTACTTCCCATCAGCAAGCACGTGTTTAGTCACTTCCTATAAAGCAGAGCTTCAGCAAATATAACAGCTGCTTTGGAAGACATGTACCATAACCATGTCCCGCCTTCCTCCTTCTTTTCCTAAGTTTTTACGTTTGAGCATGATGTCATGTGGTGTGGAATATCCCTTTGGGTAGATTGAGTCAGCTGTCTCCTCCCAGATTCTTGTAAGCCCTAGCCCTGCTCGCTGAGGGAGGCAGAGTCAGTGGGGGGAGAAAACCTCAATGCTGCATAAGCACTGTTCAGCCACTGCCAAAACATTTGTGTGTTATCCACACAGTTGAGGGTTTTTTTCCCCTCTTTAATACAAGAAGTTGGGGCAGCATGAAGTAATACTGTTGATACAGTTTGGTGTCATGATCAGACTTGCTGAGGGTGCACTCAGTCCCACTGTTCATGTCACCATCAAAAATGTTAGATGGTGCCAGTCCCAACACCTAACCTTGAGGAGCAGCACTGGCCACTGCTCTCCACTTAGACATCACGCTGCTGACCGCAGCTCTCAGTGCAACATGCCAGACTCTTCTTTATCCACAGAGTGGTCTGTCCATCGAATCCATATCTCTACAGTTTAGAAGCAAGGATGTCATGTGGGACAGTGTAAAATGCTTTGCACAAGTACACGTAGATATCCATCACTCTTTCCTCATCCACTGACTCTGTGTCTGTCATAGAAGGCCACCAAATTTTTCAGACACAATTTGCCCTTAGAGAAGCCATGTTTGCTATCACCCATCACATCTCTATTTTTCATGTGCCTTACAATAATTTCCAGGAGTATCTTATCCATGATCTTGCCAGGCATCAATGTGATACTGACTGACTCATAGTTCTGTGCTTATGGAGGATATCTTGCTGCTGAAGTGTTGCAATTAAAACCTGTAGAGAAGATACTATTTAGACAGATTCTATGACACACCTTTCATGTATTATAAGAATTAATCCACAACCCCACTTCATAAAATTGGTTTGCACTCTGCCCAAAGAGGATATTGTTTCAAGTTTGAGTAGATGAAACAAAAAGATAATGCCAAGAAAGTTACCTGCTTGCTGATAAAGACAAAAGGTTGAGGAGGATGTACTGGGGTAGGAAATTATTACTGTGAAGCTGGTCAGTTTGAGAAAGCAGAAGAGCAGCAAAGAGTTGCTGTAGAAGGAAAAACAGGAAAGCAGGTAAGGACAGATAACAGCACTTTATGAAGCTATTGCTTGGGTTCAGGCAGAGAACTTCTTGGAGCACAGAAGGAGAATGTGATTCTATATAAATCCTACAATCTATCTGCTCTTTTTACCGCTTATACCAAGTGGAATCTGCTGTGGTAGTTTTCAGAGTATAATCTGGAAAAATAAATGAAAGGTATTCATTTAGTACATATTACTACATACTTATAATAAAATCTGTTACATCAAAAGACAAATAGCTACCAGCTGACACGTCTGGGGAAGTAGATAGTCATGTCCACTTTGGTCGCTATGGTACAGCTTGTTGCATAGCAGGGAAGTCTTGGCTCTTAGTCAATATTTCTTTTTCAGAGTCAGCAGAAGATATCTTCATCTTTTCCTTTGCCTAAATTGGTCATATATGCCCAAACCTCAACCTGCAGTGTCTCTCGCAGCAAAATCTTCTTAATGTGGGTGGATTGTGGGAATATTTATATGGCTAGATTCTCATTCTTGTTGAAATCAATGCTTTTGATTTGGCAATAAATTATATCCTGGTTATGACCCCATCCTTTTAGCAGCTCTCTCAAATCTATTTTGGTTCTGTTTCATTTCAGGAGCTTACTGAATCTGAATGTCCTTAGACGCTGTTGAAATTTATCTGCAGTTAAAGTTATAAACTCCACTGTCGGTTTAATCTAAAGTCTAATGTTTGCTTTTAAAGCAGGTACCCCTCATAGTCTAGTCTTAGCTGTAAATTAACATGTAAAGAATCAGGTGTCAATTATGGCTTTCAAAGAGCAGAGACTAGGCTTATACATAGATTAATCTACTCTACAGGGATTGAAGGAGTATTGGATGAGAGCTGGAGGATGCACAAACATCAGAACCCACCAATTTCATATGCTGTGGTCTTCCTGCGCTTTCAAACACAGGATACGCCTGTTAATTGATAATAGTATGTGTGAGAATTGAGAGTAATCTGGGTTGAACATACGTGACTATTCATGTCCTAATGTAATTTTCAAATAACTGAAATATATTTACACTGGTTTTCTTGTGGGATGTAGTGGCAGAGCGGCACAGTACGCATGGAGATTCAGTTTAAATTTACCATTAATCTCAAGATAACTCAGCTTCAAATGCCAATTGCATCATTGCAACACTGTGGAGTGAGACACATCATACAGGTGGGCTGGACCAGGTTCAGCATGATTCTTTAGTATTTTGTTGTTTTGAGGGTTTTAACTATATATTTTATCTGTCTTTCTTTCTATTCCTGGATTCTCTCTTTCTTGAGATCCTCATCGTCCTTAATAAATGAATGATACCTTATTAATCATAGAATGGCTTGCAATGGGAGGGACCTTACATATCTAGTTCCAAAGCTCTCACCATAGGCAGGGACACCTCCCACCAGACAGGTTACTTGATGCCCCATCCAACCTAGCTTTGAACACTGCCAGGGACAGGACATCCACAACTTCTCTGGGCAACCTGTTCCATTGCCTCACCACCCTTACAGGTAGCACCTTCCCTCATCTTGCTATTTGACTGTACTACATCTTTGGGGTTTTTTTTGCAGTCAGCAGAAAGAACAGATTCACACATATAATACAGTTTTACAAATCACTTTGCAAGGGAATGGAACGGAAGGTTATTTTACCGTACAGTTTGATGGAAATAGAGATTTATTGTTTTTTCCCTTAATGTCCTTTTATTGAGGCTGCATTATAATTAAATCATTTTGCAATCACCCCTCATGTTATGGTTTCTTAGTTTTTGTAGCTAATGTTTTTTGAACTCTACATTATTCATACATTTCTCAGATGGCAAAGATACATGCTTATCTCTATCCTTGTCTTAACATTTCTAGTCTCCCTTGCAACTCTTGACTTTTTTTCTCTGAATTCCCTTTAATTTGCTAACAATCTTGTGAGAACAATGCACCAAACGAATTCCTGACTCCACTATTTTGTCTGTATTACTTTGAGAGGAAGGGTTGTAAAGAGTAAGCTATGCAGGAACATGCTTAAAATCCGATGGGATGGGGTGTATTTTGCTGGTTTCCACCTTTTCCATACTGACAAAGTGGGACCCTGACCAGTCAGAATGAAGCCTGTTTGAAGCAGTTAGAAAGTGCCTGTATCTTAGTCATACTGACTGGCCACCAACAAATCCTCAAAAAAATTCTTTAATCTTCATCCACCGTTTTTGTTGTCTTGAGTCCAACAAATGGAATGATCTGGATATTAGTCACAGATGTCTGTGGTACTTCATAGTGAGTGTGGGCATTGCCCAGATGTTGTGTGTACATGAGTTTTTTGGAGTTCCATAGTCCAAAGGGGGAGGGGGAGAAGACACACTGACACAGATATATGTATAAAAGTTCACTTGTGAGTGAGCTCATCATCCAGTATTTTTTGATGATGGGCTTTGGAATGATTTAGTGAGGCAGTTATATTTAGGTATATTTAACTTTTTGTGGGCATGCAGACAAATATTTGCTATAGCTCTATTTCACCTTTCACATACTATAGCATATTAAACCACAAAACCACACTGGCATAGTTAAAGGGTGGATATTTAACATTATGCTCTTCTTGGAATAGATGTTGAAGAGGGATGGGGGGGTGGTTTTGTATGTGCTTTTTTGGTTTGTATGTTTTGGGCTTTTTCCCTGTGGCTGTGCATGCTCACTAGTGACTCCTTTTCAACATTAAAATCTTATCACTGATGACACTGCCACTCAGAGGTTCAATTACAATGGACAAAATTACAAAATGGCATCCTAATTTTATGGTGGCTTTGAAGATGACAAAGCATCAAGACATTTTCTCATTCAACATAGGAACTTAGTGCAAAAAATATTTAAAATATACCTTTCTGTGTTTATTTGCAAAAAGATTTTATATGAATATTGTTCATATTGAATTTTTATGAACAGTCTGGAAAAAAAAATCAAATTCAATACCAGTAACCTACATTGCAGCAACTCAGTTAATTCTCATTGGTACCAATCTTAATCTGTATTTGTAGTTGCCTCAGAGGTTGCTTCAATGGAGAAACAAGAATGGAACAAAATATTCATTAGGTTGCTGTTGCATTGAAATTTTTGTCTTTGACTCCTGTTTCTTGAGTTAAGTGTCGTTGCTTAACAGGAAAATCCAATAGAGAAGAAAAGCTTCTGTCTAGTAAAAGAGACCTTATTAGCCAGCAATGTTTTCTGTAAAACTCTTGCTTTCACCTCAGAAACAAATACTGCTAGCAGCAGTTTACTTAGTTTTACTTTTGCATCATTTACAACTTTCATTCTTGTGACAGCTTCTTGTGTAATTTCTGCTGCTGTCTTCTGGCACCCTCACACTCATCAAATAATTTCCTTGTCAGACTCTCATGACCCTTAAAATACAGCAGTATCTATTGACATGGCCCAAGTGCTCTCTTACAGTCAGAGTCACAGACTCCTGCTGATCTTATCAAAACTTATTTTCTTTGCCAGGAAACTCATCAGACAATAAACTCAAACTCAGGAGGCAGAGACAGAGAAATTTATTCTGTACATTATGTTAATTTGCTATTTTTTTTTTTTTTTTGGTAATGAAAAACCTAGGTCATGGAGGTAAGTTTGTAAAGACATAAATCTGGAATTAACTTGACTGTGCATGTACTTTTATATTTCCACTAATAACTATTCTAAATCCCTGAGTGACTCAGGTACACAGTGCCTGCTGACAATTTCAGTTAAATAATGAAAATACATGAAATGTCTCCAATATATCTTCAGTGCTGTAAAACTTAATAATAGGGGAAAGTTTCCTTTGAAATTGCTTTATTAGAACTGAATCATTGCTAATAGCATAGGAAGCTAAAGGCTTATTGTTCTTACCTTTCTAAAATTTCCAGTAATAAAACAAGCTATGAAGCTAGACATGACACTAAATACTGTGCTATCACAGAGCTCTTTGCATCTTTTTTATCTTCCAAACTGCTAATAGTACCTTACTCCCTAAACTAAATTGTATTCATAACCTTATATTTTGAAAAATACTGAAGGCTTTGTGCAAACATCTTGAAAGTACATTTTAGGAGATGACACAGGCAAACTGTATGTTAGAGTACATGATATGTATTATACTTCCATTGTTTATTCATATTTTTTTTACTAAATGCCTTTTAAAAAATCTGTAGCTTTTTTCATACTGAATGATACCCAGTCACATCAGCTGCATAATTTGCCAAACTGGCATGTGACCACCAGAACAATTCATAACCTCATTGCCAATCTAGGATTTATGTCACGGAATCGTTCTACATTAGAGCTTATTTTGGCATGCCCAAGAGGTCTTATAAGAAAGATATTTATGAATTAAGAGTGCAAAGGAATGAAGTTTTCTTCCAAAGACAGCAGGTAGTAGGTGCTCTGTGTTCACGTGTGGTGTTTCTGCTTCTGTTTAGAAACCAAATGTTCTTCTGCAGAGTTCCTACTTATGTACTTACTCATGCATTAACAGTAATTTCTTCAGTAAAACTAAGCTAGCTGTGGTACCAAACTGGGCCTTGAATCATAGCATGATTAACAGCATGGGAATCTAAATGTGCTATTGGGTAGAATCCAACATAGCTCAACAAGCTCTGTGGGCATCTGTGGAGTTTGTTGGGTGCTTACAGGACCCAGTCTTCAGGATGTGTGAGTGTCACCGGCTGTATACCAATATGCATTGTGGAGCTTGAAATAAATCAGTAATACAAAAGTATGGCTGGACTGGATTGGTGAAAAGTTATGGTGAGGTGAAATAGGTCTGGTATCTGTTGCTGCTGACATGTTTAGACTTTGCTTGTCTTGTCTTCTCTTTCTCTCATCTAAATTTGAGGAACAAAGTAACTGGTAGAAAATAGTGACTAGAAAAAGCTATAATCTCAGGTTCAACTGGTAAATGATTGACCCTGAGCCCTATGCTCTGCAATGGATTTCATAAATCTCTGCAAAAAGCAAAGCTTTTCTCCCTATTCCCTCAATCATTAATTAATCTGAAGATTTGAGAAGCTTCTTTATTGTTCCCATAGTGTTCCCATGTTCTGTTTAATCTTTACACTGACTCAGCTTCTAGCTTTTAGTCAGGCAGCAAAAGTGAAGTGACTGATGGAGAATGAAGATCTCTGTCTATTCTGGATTCACGTGGCCTGGGTATGCACATTGCACAGCAAGGAGATAATCCACACAGGATCTTTCAACAATCTTTCAGAAAGGTAGGAGAGCTTGAGGGTTTCTTTGAACTGGATAATAGAAGCAAGGTGTGAAGTATTTAATTAATAAAATAATTCCATGAAGAAGTAGAGGTTAAATCTTCTGAGTTGTAAATACTGGTATCTGGAACCAACAAGCAAATAAACAAACCAAAAAAAAAAAAAAAAAACCAAAACAGGGAGAGAGAGAGAGATCAGGGTAGGAAAGAAAACTTCCAGGATTGAAGCCCCCCACCCAGAAATTGTCATCTTTCACAGGATGGTATTGGGAGTTCATTTATTTATGTCTGTCAGGATTAATCTCCAAATCTTCCTGAAGTTTCCTATCATGAATAGGCTTTAAATATACAGATTCCAATTTGAACTATGCTGGAATGGGAAAATTTTACTGCAATGTGAGCAAAATCCCATGAACTGAGAAACTGGACCTGAACACTGAGCTTGTAATGCAGTTTTTCTCAAGATTTTTCATCTTGCAGACCAGCTCATTTTTCTAGTTCTCTCAGACCCCATGCGATATATGGTTGCTTCCATCTGTTTATCAGGTTAAATTTCTGAACTGTAAGTGTGGAATGAGAAATTCAGTTATGCATGCTGCTACCTGAATAGGTCTGCTTAAAAGACAAAAATGTTTAGGTAAAACTTTTATTTTCTTGAGTGTAGTCATTGTAAATCACTTACGATATTAATTTCTAACTGTGACATAAATAAATTACGGTATAAAGCTACATTTCTCTTTCTATGTTTTAATAATAACTTGTCATCAGAAATGCCAGTGGAATTGCACCTTTCTGAGCAGAGTCATCTAGGCCTCAGAGTCGTTTTTGACAGTTGCTGTGACTCTTATGAGGGTTTCTCTCTTACTGAGGAATGTAGCTTAAAGTACTGAGATTCACAAGTCTTAAGACTTGTGTTACTTGAGATGGTTACTTCTCAAAATAATTAGTGTTACACATTTGTCCATTTTCTCTGAATGACCTAAGCTAACTAACCCCCTATTTATTACAAATATTGAAGGAGTTGAGATTTTGATTATAAAATAGGAGTCACTGAAAAAAATAAATGTGAAACATTAAATATAGGAGGTATTTAAGTCTGTTAATGAGATACTGGCCTATTTCAAATGGTACAGGTGTACTCTGGCTGGAGAAGAACTTGTTTTGCATCACTATGATTTCTTTTCCAGACGGAACTTGTCTTCGTATGCATTCTTATGTGCATTTTCTAGTTGGTCTCCATTAAGAACCCTGCTTCAGTAATAGCACTCTGTGTCAGACTTGGCCATAATGATTTGCAGATCTTCGCTTTAGTCCTTTGGAATTAGGATTTTCTTCCCTTGTTCCTTGAAGTTCAAGGAAGCATGTGAGTATAGGAAGTATACCCAAGAAGGTAGTACTGACTACAGCAAACAGGTCTTTATCTTCACCTTTTCAGGTTGATTAAATGCACAGTTTACTCAAACTCTTTTAATCACAAAGGCCACCAGGAACACCTTCTCTCCGAAAGGAGAAGTTTTATGACAAGGCTAGTTCTTTCTAACTGCAAGATGGGAAAAAGATTTTAAAAATTACTTTGATCTTTAGAATTTATACTAATGGACTTTGTGGGTTACCCAGATAGGTAGAACAGCATATTTCAGTGTTTCCATTTGTGCTCTGCTTTGAATCCCCATTAGATTAGCATAATAACTTTGTGTTAGCCCTGTTAAGTTCTTAAGTTTTGCTTTTAGGTGTCTTCTAGGTAATTGTGACAGTCAGTGCTGAATCAGTACTTACTATCTTGAATAGTAAGGAAGGAAAAGAAATATCATCTCTCCTTAAGACACAAATGAAACCAAGTCACTGAGAATTTACTGAAATATCTTCTTTTAAACTAAGCTGGCACAAAATAGAAAGGGTGAGTTCACTGAAACCAGGATGCCTGTGAGCCTAGCCAAGACACTCAAAACATTGATCTTGGTTGGACAGACAAGAGTTCATGTCTACTATACTAATATTGTACATTTCTAATGCAAAATTTTATATATTAAAGACAACAACAACTACAAAAAGAGCTGTGGAAATCAGTGGATATGAAAGTGTTTGATCTACCTTATCTTGATATCTATTTGTATGTCTATGGGATTAAACATATGAATAGAGGAAACAACCTGAAATGAAAACTTCATGCAAAAGAGTAAAATACATGTCCTTGACATATTTATCACTTTGAATACTTAGAAGTTCTGTCTGAAAAATTTCTGTGATGTCTGAAAAGCATTCCAGTTGCCTACCTCTCTCTCAGAAAAGCTGGTTTTAATCTCTCCTTTCCCTAATATGTAAACTAATCTTACAAATCTAGTAGGGGGTAAAGGACATGGAAGTTGGACTCATACAAAACATTGATGATTTTTTTTTGTAATCAGATGACAAACTAAGGTAATCCAAAATTCTTCTCTTGGTTGTGTATATCTCACTTACCTTATGTTACCTTTAAATATCAGTTTGTCATAGGAGGCAGATAAGAGTTCATTTTTTTAAATTTAAATATGTCATCTGCTGAATCTTCAGGTCTGACTCAGATCAGTTTTAGGTGAGCACAACTACTGGAGTTCTCAGATCTTAACAGAGAACATACTCCTTTTTTCCTTCCTTTAATTTTTACTGATTCCTCACTTCATTTTGAAAATACAGAGCTGTATCTTTTTCCCTTATATGTTATTACTTTTTGATCTTCTCCACAAATATTTGCTGTGTTTAGTTTGTCACTCTTTGTCAGGTATCTTTTCATCATCTTCTCTCAAGTGACTTGAAAAATATCCTTTTCTCATGTTTTACGCACTTTCATAACACAACATAGTTTCCTTGTTCCTTTGACATTTATAAAAATCTAGTTAGTAAATCAGGTAATGATTAAAAAAAGGATTTTACAAGCAATGCTGAGTTACACTGTATGTTGATGTTCATTTTGTGTGGAATCTGGATTGTTTTATCAGCATAAACATTTGTTCCAAAACCAAATTCCACTGTTATCTAATTAGTTCAGTGGGGAAGTTCCTTGCAACTTTAAAATTTGTTTATACAGAAACTCTAATTGGAGTTGCTTTTAAAAATGATGGAGTATAAGAATAAAATCTAGTTGGTTGTATTTATCTTAAGTTTTCATTGCCTTCAGTCTCACTCTTGTAGTGAGAAAGAAAGTACGTATAATGCTATTCTTTACCCTGGTATGTTTTATTTCCTTCGTCCCTTGTAATTTGAGATTGCGCCTCTCTGAGGAAAAATCATTGTTTCTCAAATATTACAAACACTCAAAGCCTACTGTTGTGCTTATCATGGTTTTGCTCAAGTTAAACATATAGTCTTGAAAAAAGCTGTGAAAACAGTCTTTACCATTGTCAGGTTTACTACTTCGAGAAGGAATAGCAGCTGGGAAGTTCTGAACAATCATGGTAGTCAGACTAAGAAAAGTAGAGAATGTGAGAGAGAGGGAAAAGTGTCTTACTAAGCTAAATTTGGAGAAATGTACTCTATTTTAAAATACCATGCAAGAACCAAATACTGCCAATGAAAATATCAAGAATGGAAAGAGGAAGAAAGCATCAGCAAGGGATGAATAGAATATTTATTCTGCAAAAAGGGAAGCGGAAACCCTTCAAGATGAAAACTGTATGTGATCTTGTTTTCTACTCAAAAACAGCAATGCCTTTTTAGTGAAAAAATATCATAGTGGTAATTGTAATGAATTCAATAAAATCTTTAATGCTAATCTTTAAAGAAAGATTAGCAAACAACTCCAATGTCTAATCAAGATCAATAAAGGCTAAGCTCCAACCTCCCCCTGACAAAACCAAACAAAAGTTCCCTTGAGTAAAAGAGTTTCAGAACTCTCTTACTGAGGTTTCTTCTTTTTCCAGAATCGTAATATATCTATATTAGCAGGTTATTACAAATCCAGAGCATTTTTTGAGGCAGATCTCCTAGCCATTCCTATTTTCTATGTTTTCATAGCAGGCTCAAGGAGCATGTGGATGAAACTCAACTATCACATGAAGCACACCTAATACATCCAGCCCAGAGCACCCAACTATTTCAAAGGAACACATATGAAATACATGAAACGCATATAATGTAGATCTCACTTCCTCAGCTGTTTCTCTCTACAGGTTTCCTTTCACTGGACACTATTTCCCAATGTAGACATAAGCACTGTGGCCCAAGACCAGACTAAACAGACCACAAGATCATGTAGACACTGGTACGGCAAGTGCTTCACGAAAGGCTCCATGAATAGCTGATAGTCTTGGCTTACTGGTTTTTTTGAAAAAAATTGAGAAAGTCTTGCCAGGACATAAAATTTTATAGGAACAGAATCAAAGCGTGTCTCTCTAGTTTTTTTCATGGTGTTAGCTGTTAAAAACAACTAGTAAGGAAGCTTTAAAAATAAAACTGTTGGGGTGAAGCAACTTAAATTTCCATTTTAGAAAAGTATGGATGAAAATTGTGCTTTTTCAAAATGTGTTTGTTTTGGGTTTTTTTTGGTTGTGTTTGTTTGTTTGTTTGTTTTGGGGTTTTTTTGTTTTTTTTTTTCCCTAATAGTCTTAATGCATTTTGGTTGCTTGGTCTTCTTTGCTTTTCAAAATTATTTAGGCCCAGCCCTTTCTTCAAACTCCTTTCTCTTCATGGTCAGTTTCTCAGATTATTGAGGTATACTAACAGCTGCATTCATCTGTCTTGCCTTCAACTTTTGGCTGGTTGCTGCCAGTTTAGGAATACTAGTTTTGGAGAGTTGAAGGAGAGTGAAAGCTACTGAGAGAGTATTCTGTGAGTGCTCAAAGACTTTTAGGCACTGAGAAACTAAGTGTAAGAGACAATACCAGAAGAAATCACAATTATTGCTGCTGTTCAGAGTAAAATACTGAGCTAGCTAAATGGTGTGCAGAAATGTTGAATTTACCTCTTAGTCATCAGCAGTTTCATATCAGAGATTTAATTTCATCTCATGGAAACATTACTTGCATTTTATTTTCCTTATACATTCTGGGGTCAGATTTATGTAGAAACCACCAAATCCTCTGGTTTTAATTTAAATGTTGAAGGGTTTTGAGTTTTGTTGGGTTTAAAAAGAAAAATTAAGAAGTATATAGCTCAGCATAAGCTGAGATGTATGCAGTGTGGTTGCACTGGTACGTAGCATATGGTTGTTATGTTCCAACCCAATTGGTGTTTGTGCTGCAGATATGTCTTTGTTCATATTTATAAAGGAAATGAGCATATGCCCTGATCCCCTAACAAAATTAAGTTACTGCACTGTCCCCATAGAGTCCTATCCCACCTTTGAAAAAGAAACCACCTTTGAAAAGCCTGCTGCAGCTATTGATGCACTCCTTATTCTCATCATAGCATCCTTCTAATTACCATTGCAATTTTAAGATTTGCTGGAAATAGGGAAAAGAGAGGGAGCAGGAAGAAAAGCCAGGTGGTTTTCTCCCAGCATTATCTAGCTCTGTGCTCTGTGGATCAGATGCTGCCCTTCATACAGAAGAGACTGGAAGAAGTCTTTCCCTGGAAAGTGTAATGAATTCTCTGGAGGGGGTGGACAATTTTATTCCCCCTGCAGAAAGAGGCAAGAGGAGTTACCTTCACCATGCATCTGTAGAGAGTCAAGCCATCTCATTTGGGAGAGAGCAACAGGCAGACTTCTCAACACCATTCCAGATGCTGAGGTGACCCAACACATTCCTGCCACTGCAACCTCACCCATAGCTCATTATACAGTGTGCACATTTGCCTGATAAAATAAGGAAGCTCATCTCTTCGAGATCCAGCAGACCCAAGCTTTACTGTATTTAACTTTTCAGAAAGATCAATTAGGAAAAAAAGTTTGTTCATAAAAAGTGTTCTAGATTTTTAGTAAGTTAGGAAGTAGACAACATAGATACTAAACTGAAATGCTCACAAAAATTTTAAATTTTAGTTTTGGCTTCTGTCTCTCCAAGGGGGAAATAAAAACAGGCTTAAGGTTTTCAGAAATGTTGGGTTTTCTTGAATTTGTAATTGGATATTCTGTACAAGGAGAGTCATAAGAAAACATGACATAAAAATGATGGTACTGTACAACAAGGTCAGACCCAATATTCTGTGCCTTATAGTGGCCAGGAGCAGATTTCTAGTAGTGGCAAGTCATGAAAGATTATAAGAACAAGGCCACCTCACCAGGAGCATTTCCCTGGTAGTTCTTGTTTTCAGTCCCACAGTTTCCTCAAAATCTTCAATTTAGATCACAAACTCAAGCCAGTGATTCTGTCTTTGTTTAACAGCCCTTGATACATCTAATTACAAATGGAGGAAAGGTCATTCTCATTGTGCTGCCTTAGCTAATATGAACCACAAATTGGAACCTTCCTTAACTCATCAGAATTCTGAATAAAATATAGTAAGATTAAAGACCAACATGCAATTTCTTATATACTTTTTATACCAACATTTAAATTATGTTTAAATATGTATCTTTGCACCCTGGAAGCTTTTAGCATCTGTGATATTATTAAAGTATTAATAATATTTTAGTATGTTGGTAAAATATACTAGTGATGTGTTGGTTACATATTTAGTTATTAAAATATTAAGATTAGTAAATTTTTACTAATTTTATATCTGTAATATTACTAAAGTGTTATGCTTTGGAATTTTGCTCCTACAAAGTCTCATTTATCTTTATGGTTAGTATCTGTACCCTTAGAATGTCTAAAGACAAACGTCTTTCTTCTAATGATCATGCAAACTGCTTTAAGTCAGCACAGCTAAGGTTAATGATACTAAATAAAATGATACCACAAAGGAATCTGTCTGAAGTAAGCCAATAATTCCCTATTGTTTGGCAAGTCTGAATATATTTTGAGCAACTGGTGGCTTCTACAAGAAAACAGTGATAATTATCTTTGTATCCCTAGTATTTTTGCAGGAAACAAACAAATAGCCTTTCTTGGTTTGTTTTAAGAACAAATGCGTTACCACTATAGGTATTTTCTTATTGCCTCTGAAGATGAAACAGATTTCTAATGGAATGAAAAGTGATACAGAAACGGTAAATCTTTTGGGTATTTTACAAATGAGAAAATAAAGGCAGAGTTGGCACAAACTTTATAGATTGTGTAGAAATGTTGAACAGTGTGTGCATATCCAAATAGGAAAAAAAGAGCACTGTGTTTCTCCAGCGCTGTGTTTCACCAACTGCAAATTTACATGTTATTACAATGAGAAAGAATGACAAGCTCCTGGGTGTTATTGAATGCTCTTATGCATCTAGCAACACAAACAAGGTTAGGAAGTGGATCAACAGCTTTTATGTTCTTAGATTCCATTTTAGATAGGTGGACAAATACAAAATAATTGATAGTAAATATAAATACAGAGATATGACAAAACCAATAGCAGCAGAGGGAAAGAGGAAACAGGTGCAAGTTCATCTAGGGGCGGTTTAGATTGAATATTAGGGAAAATTTCCTATCTGAAAGACTTGTCAGCCAATAGAACTGGCTACTCAGGGAAGTGGTGGAATCACCATTCCTGGAACTGTTCAAAAGATACGTGGACGTGGCTCTTGGGGACACGGTTTAGGGGGGAACACAGTGGTGCTGGGTTAATGGTAGAAATTGATGATATTAGAGGACTTTTCCAGCCTTAATGATTACAAATTTCATGTAGGTTATGATGAGAAGACACAGCCATTGAGAGTGGCATTCCACAGGTCTGAAAACAATCAGGCAAGATGAATCCAAATAATTTACACAAGTCTGGAACAAAGGGACCACAACCTCAACTACTTTAAATTGAAGAATCTCCCCTGAGTTTAGTGCAACTATTTTGATCCTATCATGAGAACATTAACAGCAATAAAATGTGACTTTTCGAGTAAATGTACTCCAACATCCTTCCAAGAATATCCATATATATGAGATTTAAGGAAAGAATTGTCTTCACTGAGAGATTAAGAATGTTGAAGAACCTGACTGTATGTTGTCTACTCATACTCAATATTTAATGGCAGTATCCTTAATATTTATCATATGTAAGCATATATTCTGCTTTATCAGTGCCTCTCAATTCTATGGAAGTAAAATGTACCACCTGCACCCATGAGATAATTTTTAATTCATCTTGTAACCAAAATACCTTTTTACAGTACTTGGAAGCAGAGGGCAGCTAAATTCATCTTCCTGCTTTTGCTTGAAATTTGAGGTTTTCAAAAGAAAAATTGTCTTCACAGGGACTTGATTTGAAAACTAATAATTGCATGAAAAGACATCCCTGAAACAGAAGATACTGTGTTCACAACAGGAAATGTAAAATATAGTTCAGCAATACATATCTTTCTGAGTTTCTTGCCAAGTTATGACAGATATGCTGATCTATTACTAAAAGGCAGAAGCAAGGCCAAAATCTGGATAGCATATTCAACAGAGACTAGAATTACTTATTCTATGATTAGCTCTTGAAACTGTGCTTTAACTTCAGTTTATATCATTGTGTAACACTGTCAACCAAATAGTTTTGCAGTGTCTTGCTGAACTTTAGTGTTAGTTGTCTGGAAACATGAAGTTGTAGATTGCAACAGATTTCCATAAGGGCTGCAGTAATTGTACTTCTTCAGGTTTTGTCGTCAATTTGCCAACACAAGAAAAAATGAGTTCATCAACCAGCATGTACTAACAGGTGCAACAGAAACCTAATTTGAGTAAAGTTTCATTGCCCTTAGAAGTTTCAATTGCTTCTATCTTTGGTGTTTCTAAAATGTTTCCCTCTACTGAAATAGGGTAGCCTGAAAGAACTTCATATCAATATTAACATTAATACTAATATTAATGTTAATGAAGAAAAGGTTTTTTAAATACAAACACAGAAGTTTCTACCAATATTTGAAACTTGAAAAGAAGTGAGATTTGCTTAGAGCAATGGCTAATGGGAAAATGTAACCAACTCTGACAAATACACTTCAAATAGCCTAGTATATTATAAACAAAATCCTTCTTTTGATGGTTCAAACCTGAATGTTACTGATCAAAAATCCCTAAAGAGGAAATAGAACAAACTGTTCTAAAAATAGATAATCTGCCTGAGTATTATCATCTACTCATTTGGGAAGTCACTGCATTCTTTTTATCCATATTAATCTTCATTTGGCATATTATTTTGGTTCTTGTGCCTGCCTCAGCACCAACCTCAGATTTGAGAGTTTGTCTCCTGTGGAAAAATTAGAATCTTTGAACAAAAACCAAAAGGGCCTCAACTTTCTTTTTCCCTTTTAATGGCTTAATGATATTCTTCATTAACCCATCACTGAGAACAAGATATATAAAAACACACAGGACTAAGGTCTTCTTAAAAGAATTATGTTAATGTTTGTCTAAATTATTGAGTAAAGTCTTTGAAAATTACGGTTCAATATTCCAAATTGCAGACATGTAATTAGCAAATTCCAAACGAATTGTTTATTTAGAAGTGGTATTTATTTTATTTGGTATGGTTTTTATAAAAAAAAAACCACAACATTATTTCTCATAGTGATACACATAGGTATTATTGCTTCTTCCTAGTGATTTTTATGAGGACGTTTTTCAAGCAGTTCCAATTATATAATGTTCATAAAGTCTTGGCATTGAAGAATTGTGCATATAGATGTAGTCTTAACATATTCAAATTAATTTCATTATGTTGAAATGGTCGCATGTAAATTTATTTCAACTGGGAAATTGAAAAGAGCCTTTTCCATGTAACACATTTATACTGCAATCCAATGCACTGGGACCTAGCAAAGGTGTAGGAAATAGGTCCTGTCCCTGAACAGGGTTTGTACATGAAATCTGTGATTCTCCCATGCCTGGTCCCCAGCTGTTCTGTTATGTGAGTCTGTGTGTGCCTGATGAATGCTTCTCTTTCCCTTCACTTGCTCCCTCTTGTGTTTCATAATGATTTCATCAAATCCAAGACTTCATAAAATGTCTTGGCATGAACAAAATCAGGTACTTGATACCTGTGAAATATGAAAGTATGGAATACCTCCTGAAATCAGTTTATTCCACTGTGAAACAAAAGCAAAAATTGCAAGTTTGAAAATACTTTTTTAAAATAGAGCTGTTTGTCTCTGTCTTGCAGTACTTTCAGCAGCTCCAGGTGTGTTTAAACAAGGTAGGGTTGGTTTTTTTCATATTCTTCAGTCATTAGGGGAAATATATCCGGTTTAAATATACCCTTTAGGAAAAAAGGAAGATGTTAGTGAAAACTTTCATGTTTAGACAAATAAGAGTAAGTCTTCATGTGCTCTTCTTTTCTTTGTTTTTTCTTTTTTTTCTTTTTTCTTTTTTTCCCCCTTTTTTTCTTTTTTTTTTTCTTTTTTTCTTTTTTAACATATTACTTTCTCAATAGGATTGGTTTTAAAGCATGAAAACAGGTTAGGTCTGTCTGCAAACACTGATGATACTGTTTCACATAAGTTATTTGAATTTTGAATTCAGTAAACCACAGCTATATTATGTTAATAATTTCCCATAAACTAACTGTGATATTTGGGTAAATTCTCATTGCTTTATGTAGAGATTTAACTGAGCAAGAACTAAATTATGAAAGAGGCTACCACGATGTGTAGTTCTAGGTCTAGAAAAGACCATCTTCAGGCAAATAAAGAGTGTCTGAAAATAGCCACATCTGCTTTATATTAATGTCTGTGTACTGTTACAACACAAATTGCTTGACTACTTTGAATTCTTCTTGGTTTTTTAATTGTTTTGGTAGTTCATTTTATATAGGATCATGTAAATAACATATTAGTTTCTCTTTCCATAATATATCATGGAGCTTACACTAGTATGACAAAAATATTTTATGTTTGTGGATAAACACTATTTTATGTGTGATTTTTTTCTACTTTGTTCTTATTTTATAATTATATTAGAAACAAAATAAAATAATAAGAATAGATTATTACAATTCTTCAACTAACATTACCTCAACAGAAATTAAAGTTGTCTGACTACCTGATTTATATAGCCAAGCTTTGAGATATATGATTTTCTGAGCTACAGAGGTGCCAAGAAAAAGACCACCTTTGTGATTGATTTAAGCTTAGAAATAACAAAGAGATAAATTCTATCATTATAGTAGAGTCAGTCTGACCACAATGGAAGTGCATTTTATCACCACATACAGAGCCCAGCAGCGCTATTAACTGGTCTTATTAGTGCATTACCTTGTTTTTCATTAGTGTTCCATTCCTCTACTTATTTTTTTAGTTCTATTTCTTGTTCAAGATCAAATTATCAAGTTTTCTGTCTTAACTGTTTTGATTTTACATGTTCTTTCTGTTCTACCGTTGTGAAGTTTTTAATAAAGCATCTTTGAATAAGTATTCAAACTCTGGTTATTCCCCTCCTTTCTGCAGATGTGATCACAAGAAAAGATATTTAAGAGACAGTCTGCTCTCAGTTTTCTTAGAGATATGATGCACAGACATTGTCTTTGATGGTCTTTTCTCTGTTTCAACCATTCATCAAGCACTAAAATATTTGAAATAAGTTGTCTTTTTGAAACTGTTTCACATAGCAGACCATGTTCTAATAATTTCATACCTTTTAAATATGTTCCCACTTATAAAATTTTTAATCTGTTTTATTCCTTGTGACTGGCTTCTGAAAAAAAAAAAAGAGAAGACATTTTATTTAATTAAATTCAAAGCTTTATGATGGAACATTAAGTGAAGTTTAGCTGAAGAAAAATAATTATTAAAAAAATAATCTAAGTTCTGTCTTGAAAAATTTGTTCACTTTTTTGGAACAGTGTGTTTGAAATTTTCATTACTGTGTTTTGGTATTATAAAACCAAACAGTTTTTGTAAATTTTAACTGCAAGGAAACTAGAGGTTTTTTGTTTTATTTTGATTCCCATAAATATAAATTCTGAAATTGTGCAATTTGTGCAATTGCATAATTGCAAATAAAATGTGCCCCTTCACAGCTTGTAACTTACTCACTGAATTCCAAACTGAAATCTTTCAGGGAAATAGTATAAATCACACTTCATAGCAGAGTAAAAGTTATGGATTCAGAACTGAGAGTAGCCAACTGTAGTTAAAAATAATCCTGAAAAGTTATTTACCTCTGGGGCTGTGCTTCTGGCTGTTCTAAGTTTACCAGCACATGTGCTGTTTCCTTTTATGGGCTTCAAAGACCTCTGTCTTTGAAGATGCAGAGGTTAGGCTGGTAAGTCATTCCACTTAAGGTTGTCTACCTCCACTATCCGTGTACATGAAAGCTACTGGGAAAAATTTCAAACCCACTTCCATTTGGGCCTGCTTAATTTTGCAACTAACTTTTAAAGTTAATACTGCAATTTTAAGGCTGAAAACTGCATGTATAAAATTGAATGTATGACAATGAAGACAACATTTGGTAAATTTAGCAGATTTTAGCACAAAGTTCCACATGCTGAGGAACTAAAGCTTGACAAATTAGCTCCAGATATGGCCATATTAGTGGGAGCTGGAGACAGCCCTACAGGGCTGGCTTTTCTTTGACTTAAGAAATGCCCTTGAGAAGATTCATTGAGCTAATGAAGGCATTATATAAACAGTTAAAAGCAGTTGTTGGAAGCTGATAGAAAATCATGTATCAGCAGTTAGTAATTAAGAAGCTTTTCTATTTCCTTTCAGAATAAATATCCTGTCCCAGTTGTGTCAGGCCTCCTCGATGGATACTTTCTGGTCAGTAAATATCCAGACAATATTTTGTGTGTAAGAACATCTGCACTCTCTTACCTCTGCATCTCTGTACCTCCCTCTGACAGCCAGCCAAAGGCCAAAGTTTCCAATCAATAACCTGATCAGTAATTGTAAAATCATTTACTCAGACCAATAATTAATAAAGAGGGTTTCCACCAGCTGAAGGGGTCATCGGAGGGTAAATTATGTATGACTGACTCACCTGGTAAGACGAATAAACTTAGCAACAGCACTACTTTCTGTCTTGAAAGAAAGTGGAAAAAAAAAAAAAAGTAGACATGTTGATTGCTATTATGAGTCACACTGACTTAAATAAAATAAATACTGAGTAAGTTATTTCACCTAAATATTAAACCAGTGGCCAAAGATGAGGTTTTGCATGTGTTTATTAGTAGAATTTGTTATATGAATAGCTAATATTTATTACTAATAAATACCCTAATTAAAGCCATGCTAGTAATTTCCATTAGCTTACCCTCCAACTTCTACGGAGCTGTCCGTCTGGTTTTAATCAAAACCAAATGGTAATCCAAGTTCTCAGGCTGGAACAGCTAAGAGGAAGTCATTCAGAGAAGGCAGTAGAAAGCAGAAAAGATAAACAGACGATATTCACTAAATTTGTAGAGAGCAAAGGATGTAGATGCTGTGGGTTACTCTGGAGACATGATTCAGGCACCCTGTCAAACTGGAACGAAGTAGTTACAAGTGTTTTATGTCAGCAAAATACTAATATGATCAAGATGGAGTCTGTCCTTTTGCTTTTGCAGAGCTGGATTTGTGTGACTCTGGAGGATTCTCAAAAGAGGTAAAGCAACATATTCCACTGCCTGCAAAATGACTGTGTTTAAACTGTAGCATTTGTTTTCTCAGATCCAGCTTATTCTCTTGAGTAGGGACACAATTTTAGCGTACGTGTTTAAATGGAATCTATCTAACTGTGTATATTTGCTCGACAGAATAGTACTAGACGTCTTGTCAGTGTGATGTGTTGAGTATAGACCATGTTTCTCACTACCTGATATCAAAGACCGGGTGTTTTAGAAATGTTCTCAGGCTGTTCTGGATAACTGTTACCTTTGCATGATCATTAGAGATGCATGAAGTATTTTTTTAAGGGAAAAAAACGAGCACAGAGAGGTTTAAAAACATTTTTACGTTATGTGCTGTAGTACAGATTTTCCTCTTTGGCAGAAATAACCCAGCAGCATATTAAGCTAACTGCCTTGAAATACTTGGTCTTGGTTTTTTTCTTTTCCCTCCATTTCTGCGCTCTCTCCCTGGCGCAGGCAGGCAGGCTCGCTGTTTCTCTCTCCCTCTCTCTCTCAAAGGCAGGAAATACTTTTCAGGCAATCTGGGCCTGGTTGTTGAGGCCCCTTTCACAAAACATCAGTCTGAATTTAGTAGACAGAAGTCACTGGGAAAAGCTTGACAGGCTCGTGCTTAGCTAAGGCTCCCTCCAGCTGCAGAGGGTGTTTTTGTTAGAATCACACATTGAGCAAAACTGCTTAGAATAGAGCAATGATCTCAGTAGCGAAATCTGAACTTTTATGCTAGCAGGAGCTAGCTGGGACTGGGTTCTTTTGTTTGTTTGTTTGCTTCTTCGTTTTGTTGTTTGGGCTTTTTTTCTTCTTCTATTGACCAAAGATTTTAGGGAGGTCATGTCCGAATTCCTGATTCTCTTCATCTAGGTAAGGCTGTCTTGGAATCTTTCTGTACTTTAAACTATCAAAAAAAAATTTTTTTAAAGAAAAAAAAAGGAAAAAAAAAAAGAAAAAAAAAGAAAGAAAAAAACTCAGAAAAGAAACAAGCAGTATCCAGCACTGGAGTGTTCTGCATTCAGGATCTCAGCACTAGAACTAGAGGTAAAAAATTTATAATCTTTAAAAACATACATTTATTTGTAAACTGTGAGAATTTTGTTTATCAAAATATGCCAGACCTATAAAAAAATTCATGTGCATTTTTCTTCGTCTTCTAAAAATATGCTTGAAATGTTGAACTTTATTTGCATTCTTATATAAATACAACTGTATGGTCTTGCTTGCATATTTTTTAACGTACATTAAATAGGAAAGTTAAATGTGTGAGTGATTTGTTTTTTCACCTCATTTAACAACAGGGAGGGCATTTAGGGCTATGGTTTTTTTCTCTCCCCACCTTCCCTTCCCTCCCCTACAGCAGTAATGATGATGAGGAGTGTTTTAGGTAGATATATCAGTTATACCTCTGCTGGGCTTGGTCTCTAGCCTTTTCTCAGTCCTAGAAGAATTTTATAGTAGAAGTGACAATCCAGTCTTAAAGATGTACACTCTAAATCTGAAATTCCAAGGTTTATTTCTTGGCTTTAGCTAAATTAGGTTATTTTTAGTAATGTTTGATTAGATACACAGATTGCTGTGTGCTGTGCTAGCACTTAGAAGAGGTAAAGTAAGATTTAGTAAATGTCAGCTGACTATAATTTTCTGGGCGATGTATGGATTTATTCTTTTTTTCTTCTTAACCTAGTAAATATGTAACTGATAAAGATAATAAGAATCTACTCTTAATGGCTTTAGGGAGAAAATCAGGATAGTATCTTTCACTGACGTGAATGCATGAATATTTTATACAAAGTTGTGATTTAATTATTAGATTTTATGCATATGATAAGCATTTTTCATGTCATCTATATAGTATTCTTTGTCTTCCTGAAAATTGTTGCTTGTCATTAATCTGAAAGATTCTTTCTTTCTTATGTGCATCATTAAGGCTCCATATAGTTATTGGCCAGATTGGTAACTAAAGAGAAGTCATCGGTTCATGTATTTCAAGAATCTTTAGCTGTGATTTTACTGAATATTTTTCAAAATAATTGGTGTGTAAGGAAATGAATTTGTGGTTTGAAAGGATGTGAAGGAGCAGACTCCAGAATGGGGTCAAATATCTCCTCTGCAGTAGACTGAGAGCTGTATACTTCACTGCCATTTGGGGAAAGAAACTTGTTCTGGGTGGTCAGAATTGGCTCTAGGTTGTGAAGGGAATGCGTCTGAATGGAACAGGGAACCAACAGGCAGAAGATTGTTCCTGAGTATATTCTGGGGTGAATTTTAAAATCAGTCACTCGTTTGCTTAGGGACAAGTGTTCTCCAGTTAGATGTCTGGTCTGGGAGAGCTGTGATATGCAGTTTGTGGGACTGAGAAGCTGAGAGGAATTTGGATGGCCGAGTCTCTGTCACTCACATGAAATTTGTGCTGGAACGTTGATGTCCCAAAGGATTTAGCCCTAGTGGCTTTTACTGCACTGTGTTCCCATACTTGCTCTGCAAGGATATGTGCACGTATTTAGTATTAGTGAGTACTCCAGTTAAACAGAAGAAAATATTCCGTATCAAGCAGCTATCTTCTGCAGCACCACCTCTGGGTTTTAAAGCATATTATGACCTCATCTGACCTCACTTGCAGATGAAAATGCTTGACACCAGTTGAACTAAGGGTGGAAAACAGAATAGAACCTAGAAAGTATGTTCTCATTAAACTCTAAAGTTTCTTGTCAACTGTAAGAAAATGTAACACAGAGAGATGCCTGCCTTTTTGATTTAGAAGGTTTAAATAAAAGTCCTGGAGACAAATTACTGTTCAACTTCTGGTTCTACTTAGCCTAACTTCTCTGTTATGCTAACCTTGTTTTTGTTTTTTAAGATATGGTTGGTCAAGAAAAAGGATTCACAGAAAAATTATGGTTTAAAAAACCTCTGAAAATTATTTTTCTATATATAGCAATAATGAACATGGAAAATGAGCATCTAGAGGTTTTTGACCTTCCTCTGTACCTTCAGAAATGTTAATATTCTTTATTTGAAATAAGAAAATAGCCCAAGTAGTTGTATCAAATGACTCCCTTGAAGGAAGTAATGAATTTATGTCTGCAGCCTTGAGAAGAATTAATGCATATGGTCACATCCATGTAATAGAAATTATTCAAATAGGTTTCCTTCACCATAAATTTATGTGCCTGCAAACTTACTTTCCTTTGAACCTTGTACCTGTTGACCTTCATGTTAAATTCCATAATAAGAGCACTGGAAAAAAAGTTTATATATTTGGGCCTAAATCACAAAGACTTCTGTAGCACAAAACAATCCCTCCTAAAAGAAAAGTAAAAGCTAAGACAATGGCTTGGGTATGCAGTTTTTAAACAAACAAGGCTTATAGTAATTATTTTAAATTGCTGGGCTTAAAATCAATTTTAAAATTATCCTTTAGGTGATCAAACTATCTAAGGAGTCTACTTTTAGCTTTTGCATAAGTCTTAAAAAGTTACTTAACCTTTTCTTAATTGGCAGAAGTGTTAAGCCACATTTTATAGGAGAGTTTTCTGTTATTCTTGATATTAATTTTGTTGCTGGAATGTATCTCTGTTATAGAGCTTCCCTGATGAGGGCAGTAGCAGAAGGAGGAAGAGAATTTACAAATGGTTTTCTCTTTTCTCAAAAAGATGATATATTTTAGAGTATTCTCCTATTTCTCTTCTATTCATCTGGTTCCAATTTCTGTTGTTTGTGGAGAAAAAAATATGGGAGGTTTGTTGGTGTTATGTTCTTTTTACAAAAGAAAAAGCAAAAAGACAAAAACAGAGTAAGTAAGGGCCAGAACAATTGAAATAGCATATCCAGAAGGGTTAGACCTTGATTTCCTTCCTATTAGGAGAGAGCCTCTGGAGGTCTCTGATCCAACAAAATGGGGCCAACTGGAGCAAGTTGACAGGTCCTTGTCCACTAGGGCTTTAAATTTGTCATCCAGAGGTGGTGATCACTGTGAATACTTGGTGAGGGCTTTAATACTGGATGGATGCACAGGTGCACTTCTAATGTATGTGTGTATACATATGTATATGTACATGTATACATATGCATCTGTGTATGCATTAATAAATTATACCCCAAACCAAAATTAAATAGAATTTTCACATATAAATCCCATGTATACTATATGTGAATATAAATTTATTGTAATAACTACTGATATTGAATTTCAATATGTTTTATAGCATATTTCACCATTGAGATTTGTTAATGCTTTCAGGTACTTATTTAAGAACAGTCTGTTGGTAGATAATTTCAGATCCACTATTACCATAGCCGCTTTCTCTTTAATGAGAAAAATTACTTATGTTGAAATTAGCAATGCTCAGTGTTTAATCTCTGGCATATTGTACGTCAGTCACAGAACACAACTGCAGAGGTTTACCTTAGGCTATGTGTATCATTAAAACCAATATCATTTATTCAATCAGTGATACTCGCTCATTTCTTCTAGCCCTCACTTTCATCTAAGCTCTTATTTTTCTTACAGTGATTTGTGATACTTCCTGTTAGTTATTCCATTGAACTTTGTGTCAAAATCTAGTTGGTTTAGATAAAATGCCCTTGAACTTTAGGAAATTTTATAAACAATTCTCTTACCTCTGAATCTCTACTGGTCCTCCCACCCTCTTGTTCACTCTTTATCCATTCTAGAGTTTCCAGGGTAGGTGGGTCTTCTTGATGAGAGTTTCACAATAGGACTAAACCACTACAAATACTTTTTAATGCTCGAAAAAATAAATGTGCCAAGTTGAACATCACAGTACTTGTGGAAAATTTGTCTTACGATCCAAAATTTTGGGATAAGAGGGAGTCAGTTGTGAGTTTCAAATAAACATTTTTAGACTAAATGATGAAAATCTGGAGCAGAATGGAGGATTGTTGCAAAGTGTTGTTCTGCTAAGGGAGCTAAGAGAAAATGGAAGAGGCAGGAGGAACCAGTGAGAAATTTGCCAAGCCAAAGCAGTTTGGGTTACATTATTAAAGCTGTATAACTGCACCTTATTAAGGAGCACTCACAACCTTAACACTGTATTATTAACATCTTTGCTAAGACTGTTACAAAATATGAACATTTTTTGACCTCCTCATGAAGTTTCTAAGGCATGACACTGACATGTAATGGGCAAGGAAGACTTACTTTGGATTCAGTTTTTCAGTCTGGAGCATTTAACCATCCACTTATGAGCAGTCCTGAGAGGCTCAGCACACTGGAAGTTGTACTGTTGAATTCATCACACATTTTTTTGTCTGCAGCTAAATGGAGATATCCCTTTTCATTTTGCTTGAATTATTTGTCTTTAGTTAAGACTCTTTTATCAGAGTTAATGGTTTTCACTAATAACAACTAAAATGAGAATTTTTTGCTGAAAGGGTGTTCTCTAAGAATTGTACCATCCACAGCAAAACCTTGGCTTTGAGGATTCCGTATTCAGAAACAATTTTACACTCTAGTTCCATCAAATACCTATGTGCAGATGTCACTGACAGCTTCCAAACATTGAGTCACTGTCAGCTTAATTGGATATAAAATCCATATTGGATATAAAGATGTTTAAAAAGCTTTTGCATGTTGTGAGAGAATTGGTAGCTGGTAAAGGAAAATAGATCTGAATTAGTATTAAAATAAAAGGAAAATCTCCATGTGAGCTCACAAGTCATGTGTTTTATTTTTCCTGTAGTTATGTGCTCAGAAACAGTAATTTCCAGGGCTGACCATATCTTTCCAGGCAGACTACAGATGCTGAGTAGGGAGAGTATCATTATAAAATCAGCAGACCAGCTGATGAGTTTGGAATTGAGACACTATGGAAAATACTGTGGAGAATGTCTGTTGACTATAGCAGTCATATTCATATTATGTCTATAAGAGGCAGAAAGGTGAGATACACATAGTCTGCAAAAGTCCTTGGACAAACAGGTTTCCTGAATTCCAAAACAAGAATATTATAATGAAAAATAGTCCATTTCAAGGTTAGGTTTGAATTTGAATTTTTTCCTCCCAATTTCACCAACTTGGAGAATAAATTAAATTTTTACGTTCCCTTCCTTGGAGAAAGTGGACTTAATTTGGTCCTCCAGTGCATTTACAAAGCACTCAGTGTACATTATATGTTCTCTCTCTAGTTTCAAACAATAGTGATACAGCAGCCTTTTTTTTTTTTTTTTTCACGTTTTCAGCTACATTCCAGAAATACTTGCCCAGTTTGCTCTATGTACTTTTTTACAGGGGCAACAAAATAGGATTCCAAATGGTTCTGCTAATGGTTTGTTCCCACCAAAAAGCACACTCATCTCAGTAGTCATTCTCTGTAGGCTCTCAATGATAAAATATTTGTCTTTCTCAATGGGAGAAAATAATTTTCAGCTCTTTATGTACAAGGTATAGGCACAATAACGTCAAAAATATTTTTTAGTCATGTCTACACCAGGAATGAAAACAGGGCCCCTACTATCCAGGGAGGAGGCTGGTTGCCAAAAGTCATTGTCCATATTTCCTCATACTACAGAGATTTCATAGCTCATGGCTGTAATGAACACCAGCAAATTTATTTTTTTTTAATAGAAACGCCATATTAGAACCTTAAATCTAAAAGGCAACAGGAATCTGGTTAATTTATATTGTTTTCAAAAAGACCCCCCGTAGCTAAAAACTTAGTTTTTCACTGGAGCTAGAAAATGCAATGTCTTCTATTTGGGGGAAGGGGGGAAATATTTGTGGAAAAAAATTTGCTTAATTCAGGACCAAAAATAATAGTCACAGTTTTCTGGGTTGCCATGTCTCATGGGATGACCTTTTCTCATTTCATGTCTTTTCAAAATGCTTACAGTTAAACCAAGGAGTGAAAGGAGATGTAAGAAATCTATCAATTATGCTATCTTTTCTTTTCTCTGGGAATGGAGAGCCAAAATTATCTGGGGGGAGGATTGGAAGAGCAACGAATTTTCCACATAGAAGGCCTCCTATGGAAAAAGTAGGCTTTAATCATTTACACCTTAGATTGCTTTTATTACAAAGAAACAACAAATTTATATTGTGAAATCATGACTGCATCTATAATAACTTTCACAGTACTAAATTCTGAAGACCAGCAGACTCACAGACCAGAATTGCTAGATGGCTCTAATTTTCTTCTTTAAAAGTCTATGCTGAAAATTACTTTGGCTTAGAACATTTTTACCTCGTAACGGGCAGTTATAAATTTGATGGCTTTTGCCACTTCAGAATGATACTGTGGTGAAGGGGATGGATTTTCATAACTGCAGAAATTACTTTAATGCTGGTCATTAATGTCTTGAAATGTCACTAACAAAATTAGAGTGGTATTGTTGTGCTACAAATACTTGAGAAAATAGTATTTCACTGTTTTATTGACTATTCAAAAGAGGACAAAAACATATTGGTTGGTATTTTAAATATTGGATTGAATTGAGTTCAATTTGATAATTAAATAGGGTATAAAAAATATAGATCTTTAGTAATCCTGGATAACTGTGGATCAGTTTGGATCCTGTCATTTCCCCTTTCTCATCCTTGGGGAAGAGGCTCAGCTGATCTGAGGCTCAGCACTGGAAATGAACCAAATACAAATACAACCAAGCTAAAACCCACTGTAATCACTTGCTGGCCATGAGTAAAAGCTCTTTGTTGTATGATGATGAGCACTGGTAAAGCAGCTGCTTTTTGAGGAATAGGAAATAAAAGAACTCCAAGATGGTTTATGTTTTCTAGCAATATATTAAGGCATATTGACAAAGTCTGGGCTTGTATCTTAGGAGCCAATAATATTTTCACAAAACAAGAAAGACTTGAAGTCTCTGCATGAACAACTGGTCAACTTGACTTTATAGTTTGTGGTGTCTAATGGTGGGATCTTGTAATACTGCTGGACAGTATCACAGTTTTGTAAAGTTAAATATCTTCTAAAGTAAAGATGTTAACAACCTTAATTGTATTAGGCATTTCTACTGACATTAAACTATAATGAGCAAATGTGACATATATCAGAATCTGTAAAGAAAGTAAAATAGTTTGTTACAAGGACAATGAAACTGATTGCTGAAGGAAAGAGGAAATCCTTATCAAGTCAGAAGAATTATTCCAAGTACATGGCTTGATTAACTTCTTGTATGGTATTTCTCATATCAGAAATAGCAAATTTTTGCATTATATGATTTATATTTACTATACATTATAGCCTCTATTCACTTACATGCATAAACAAAAATAATTCTTGGTTCTGTTTTAATATTTCTGTTTTCTATTTCTAATTTGGTCTTCTGCAGATTCCTTTAGTATGAGGTACCATGAATAAATGTTCTTCTTCATGATACTGTTGATTTTTTTATGGCTCTAAATCCTCTCCCAGACAGGAAACATTCATGTATTTCATGGTTCTTCAGACAGAAGCTATACCATGCTTTTACTTCTTTCTATTGTTTTTTCCTTTATGTTTTCCTTCTCTATTCCTCTTTCTGAAATGAAATTACCAGAATCATGTATAGTTTTCAATTTATTGCGTAATGAGAATTTAGAAAATATTATTTTATTTTGCCACTGTGTGCTCAGCCTCTCTTTTGCCTATTGTGCTACATATTTTCTAATTCTCACTGAGCTTGAAATTCAGTTTCAGATTTACAGCCACAGTAACTTAGTTTTGGGTTTGTTTACCTGATTGGTAGAAGATATAGTAGAGTCTGTTCCTCATACTTCAGGGGATGTTAGCAGTTGTTTGTTTGATCTATAGCTGGCCAGCAATTTTTAAAATCCTGTATGGTAGGGTATGCTGGAAGGAATGTTTGTATGCTGCACTTAGTACTATTTGCCTGTATTACTGTCCACTGTTCATGGCTGAAAGCCAACAGTACAATCTCATCAAAGAAAAGGACAAGTATCCTGTGAAAGGACAGTATTGGGATATGTTTGTGTTTATCTGTACAAAAGTCAGCACCACCTACATTACTAGTCTTTGTTCACATTTATAAGGGCATCACATGCATACACATGCAAACCTGACCATTAACAATTACATAAAAGATTTCAATTGTTTTATTATTTCTTTCTGAAGACATATTTGTCTTGCGTACTAGGCTTTTTCTGATTTTAAGAATAAAGTTGTAAGTATTTTTTAAATAGTTATTAGTGCAAATAGAATTTAGTTTTTGGTTTTACATTACTATCTTTTTTTTATATTAAAGAAATTAGGAAAAATAACATCTGGTATTCTCTAGATTAAAACCCCACAACAAACAACCCCCATATTTCTATTCTAGGACTGCAGGGTTTAGCATGGTCTATAACCCCCCACTACAAATGTAGCTTATATAGAAACTGCAGACAAGGTGAGCCTCTACTTCAGTGAAATCCAAAAGGTGGTCTATGTCCAGGAAATAAGAAAATGAAGGACTGCATTTTAAAAACAGGAGATCTTTTAAAATAAATAGCTGAGTGAAGACCTAGAGGCTTATGCTTTATCTCAAATTATTTGTAAACAACCTTCTGTCTCAGAGATTGGTATGGAGTTACTGAAAGAGCTGTATGCAAGCCAGACCAGGAAGATGGGAGACGAGTTTATAGGAAACAGACCCTGTTCACTTAGACTTCCTTAAACAAAGTTTGCTGACTGGGGTCACAGACCAATGAAGATAAAATAATGATAACAAAATAAATATTTCTGCTTGATCTCCATTGCTTACATATTCCCGCTATGTAAAAAATGCAATGAAACAGTCTTTCATCTTTGTTTACATTCATAAGCTAATGCTTTGCCTATTTTTTTTTTTTTTCAAAAAAGATTTGCATCCCATATAAAACATTAGCAAAAACTTAATTCCCCTGGCATGATAGTGGGGCTGCACTGCCTGGGTCACCCTCTCAGAAGCTTTCCTGCCGCAGACTTCATAAACTGTCCTGTGTTCTCTGCAACTTTCTCCCTTCCAAAGCTTTTGCACACTTTCTGCACTTATATTGCAACGTGGAGGTCATGTATGGTGCAATGAATTGTCAGTATGCAGGAATTGGTGGAGGCAGCAGGAATGTCACCCCTGGGTCAGTGGCAGTGCTTGCTTTGGCCATGCGGGAATGCCACCAAGGTGTCCTGTACAGCAGTGTCTTTCTTTTGCCACAGCCCTTCTCTCTCCGTGGCTAGGGGCTCATTGCCTCAGCTTGTGTGGTGCCTGCTATTGCTGCATGGCCCCATGCTTCTCTCCTTGTCTCTTTCTTCCATACTGGGAAAAACAGGGATCCATTCCTGTGTCCTGGGAAGCTGAGGGACAAGGTGTAGGATCAGAGAGCCCTGGCTGAGTGCTTCTTTTTCCCCACTCATGTAACTGGGATGTTTATGTGTCCTGTCCTAAACCCCAGAAGGCAAGCTGCTCTGACAGGTCTGGGAAGTCACAGATCAGAGATTTGAGTAAGTCTCTTTCCTTCCCTTTCCATTCTCACTCTAGCTCCAAGACTTAGTTCTTCCTGCTGCAGCTTTCACAGCTTTCACAGGTGTCAGTCATAGGTATTGAGTCTCTGTAGAGATAGTTCTTGTAGACTGTCATTTTTCATTGAGGAGGGAAGCAAGAGAAGGTTGAAATGTGTCTTGAAAAATGTGTAACACAGACAAATCTGAATGGAATTTCATGAGATAAGGAAATAAATCGGATTTCATGAGATAAAAGACACTTCTCTATCTGAACTTTGAAACCCTGCTGCAAACAGTTTAATATTACTTTTTCAGGAAAAAAAAACACAGGAATCCTAACTGAAGGAAAATGGTAGACAATCTAATTATGGGTGAGCCTACCAGTTCAATATCATTTTGTGCTTTATCAGTTGCAAAGTAACTCAGTTCTGTGAAACTAGACACAAAGTGTCCAATAACAACCTAACATCAACGTTTGCTCTTCTTTTCACTAACACGATATTTTACAGTGAAAGCAGATAGGCAGTAAATTGTTACAAAATCCATATAAAATAACATCTAGTTTTGTAAACAACATTAAGCACCCATTCTTGAGTGGGTTTCTGCTGCAATTGTGATAACCCACTGCTCAGTTTCATTTTCTATAGGTCAAAAACTGCTTATTGGGTCAATGTTGCCAATATTCCTTAATTCAAACCCAGGATCAAGAAATGTTTTATATTTTTGTTTCAAACTTTTATACTTCAGAAAGTTAATAGTACTAAGCAGTACCAAACTTAGTGTTACTGAAAAGTAAAAGAGAATATAAGCCTGAATTATGGCAACAGCTGAATGGACAGTATAATACTGATAGATGTTTAGGTCAGAAGAAAAGGTCTTTTCACTCTGCTAAACATTTCAACAGACTCATATTGGTTCATCTGACAGTCTTAAAATTCTGGAGAAATCAGATATCAAAGTTTCTAGTTGTGGCATGGCAAGAATAGCAAGTGAGAAAGGGGGATGTTTCTTCCCTTGGGCAAAAGTACAAATGGACTTGAGAGGGGCATTTCTCAGAGGCTAAAAGATGCTGCATGTCAAGAAAAAAGTGAGCAGAAATAGCAGAAAAGCAGGGATCAAGGCAGGAACTCTTTTTTCTGGAAAGCGGTGATGCATTTTGTTCTCAGGCAGAGAATTTCTTTCAGAGGTCTGGAGCAGTGGACCCTCCAAGGCACAGCTTATGCGCTTGCATGTGAGTGAAAGCAGATAGGTTGTCCTGAACAAAGATGTAGAAAAGAAAGTTTCTTGTCAGCCCTTAAGTGTCAAGCAATTAGAGCAGGAAAATAATTTCTAAGCTGAATTGTTTAACACAGTCCTTGAGGAGTGGAGAGGGAGCAGAAGAAAAGCTCCTTCATGTGCCATGGGAATGAGGGTATTTCAGGAACTGCTGGTGAAGCTGCCTAGGGAGGTGCCATATGTACTGTCGATTTTCATACTTAGTGCTAACGTACACTCATTTGTTGGAGAACAATAAAACCACTCATGCCATGTATTTATTTGTCTTGCATTTCAAGCAAAGTTTTATATTCTTCTGTTTAATAATTTTTCTGCAGTCTATGAGGCAGCCAAAACTAGTGATAATGCAAGTAAAACAGAAATGTTCCTGAAGTAAAATTTATTTGTTTTTCGTCCCCCATGAAATACAACCACATCCAAAAAATGAAAAACAGCAATGGATCTGTTCTCCCCTTTCTGCACATGTGTAACCCCATTTAGCAGCAGCAAGAGTAACACACACCCATTAACTCTCCGAGAGCCTGTCTTCTGCACATTAAGAGTGGCCTAAATTTTAGATAGGCAGATGCATGTATGTCATTAGGAAGTTGCACTATTTAGCTTTATACCCTTAACACTTCTAGTGTCTTTTTTGATTGCTGTCAGAAATTTCCCTATATGGCTGTAGCTAGCAACCATGTTTAATTTTCTGTAAAGTAGAGGAGGGTAGTGCCTTAGTAGGAGGAGAGAGAGGGAAGTTGCAAATGAGTTTCACCAAGGTGCAACTCCAAACATTGCTCATGGAGGACAGTAGAAATCATTAAGCCCCTTCTAGTAAACATGCCTCTTTTCAAAGATCAAAACAAAACACTGTTTTACAGGCTGTAAAACTAATTTAATTGATGTGAAGAGCTTTAATGCCCATCAGGAAAAGGTGCAGCAGAAGTGAAAAGTCTTATCATTATTGATTTTTCTGGTAAAAATTGATTACCCTGGTAATTTTGGACCACACACACTTACAAGTAGCAAGATTATATAAAAATGAAATCAGAATAAGAATGTGCTACAAATTTATACAATAATCTACTGTTAGATTTTAATATTCGCTCTTATATTTGACCAGGAAAGAAGAGGGAACTACAAAATTATATTAACTTTTTACTACTGAATTTACCTCTGAAAGCAGATAATTTTTTGGCCTGGCTCTGTGTGTTATTTTCCATTTTGCTCAGCCTCCCATATGCTAATGACTTGTGCATGGAATTCTCTTACTGTATGAATATATGTTCTTTTTAAGCAGAGTCTCCACAGAGGTGGAAAATGTGAATGTGAAATGAAGCTTGCCATTCTTAAAAGAAGGTTAAAGATCTAGGACTGTGTGCAAGTCTATCCTGAAAGTCAGTTTGTCAAGATGTAATTTATGGAAGTTCAGTTGCTCAGGCATAATTCTGCATTTCTTTCAAGATGAATACTTTTATACCTTCAGGCATGTGATTTGTCAAGGCAGCTTTGTGGCCTGGTGGGCAATCCAAATTTGCCTTAGTGGACTGAAATGACCCAGAACAAACTCACCACTTAATCTTCTTTATTGCTGAAATCAATAACCAGATCCATGCTAAGTGCTGACAGTTCTTATGTAGGGAGTGAAAAGTAGAAGTGTCTGCTCCTTGAACTTCTAACATTCTATGAGCCAGAAGTTTTGTTTTCTTCTTTGACAAAAAACTTGTTAATCTTATTTTAGAATTCATAAACTAATGTGAGATATTTTCTTTGTGCTAACATACACATGCAATGACAAAAGATTAATGTATCTCAAATGCCACAGAATGCCTAATGCATCAGTCAGTAAAAATTCCCCACACAGAAACCCAAGCAGGGATAGTGGCCTCTGGCAGAGCCAGGCAGTCCAGGTGAGGAAGCAAAGCTACATCCAACCATGCTGGCTCACAAGCTACCCTTCTGGAGAGCCCTGTCCTAAATAAGAGTTTCCTCCATGCCTCACACTAGAAGATCGTAAATATATTCAGCGAGGGGGGGGGGGGGGGGTTCAGGTTTTATAATGTATTTGAATGAGGAAACACACCAAAAGCTTCAATTAGTTTTCCTAGTGTCATATTTTAGGGGGTAGGACTACATGACCTTTAAAGGCCCCTTTGAACCCAAGCTTGCCTATGAATCTATGATTTATTTTTTTTTTATTACTACACAAGAATGGATTTACTCTGCAGTTTCATGTAACACTTCATGTAACACATGTAATTACAATTTGTCCTGAAGAGAATGAATAATAGCAATAAAAATGTGAGCCATTGAATGGGCCAAAGATACTCAGAAGACAAGTAGTTTATACATTTGGTAAATTTGGAAAAACCCTCAAGCTGTGTTCTACGTCTTTGGGAAACAGCCAGAATTCTGCACTCCACAGGTATCTGTGGATGAGAAAGAAATAAAGTAACTCTGTGTGCTAAGCAACTATGGGATATAATGTCATTTATACCCATTGAAATTATTATCTTGTGAGAGACAGTTAAGCTTGTAAAATTTGGGCTCTGGAGCTACTTGTTTGTCCATGTGCCTGTTTATACCATTTTTGTTTACTTGATATTGGAAAGTAATCAGAAAAAACTGTTATACTGAATTATGAGTCCCATCAAGTTTTGTATGAAAAGTATTAAAACTTTAAACAAAACAGTCTTTTAAATTCCTGTCCTTCTGGTCCCACAGTCTTTATCTTGTTTTACACTTTTGTTTAAACTGTTCCTTCCCTTTCTTTTTTTTTATTTGGAGCTGATTCAATAACACAGTCTTTTTTTATTTCTTGCAGATGTTAAAATGATGAAACCCTCTCTCCCTCTGGAGCAGTGCACAGCAGCCATGACATCTCCTCTGGTCCTCTGTGGAAGGTACATTGCAGTTTGCCGCTGAACTGTTATGACATGTCTCTAGCAATCAGAAAGAAAAGCTGGGAAGAGCACGTGACCCAGTGGATGGGATTGGCTTTGGAGTCTGTGGAGTATGATACAGCATGTCGTCACGGACTTGTAGCCGATAACTTGCAGACAAGTATGGAAAAAGATGAGGTTTTGAGCGTGGACCAGAAAGAAAAATGTGCTTCATTTCCAGAGTGCTGCTATAGTGGAGATGTGACTGGCTTCCCTGAAAAGCAGCTGGGAAATGTTTCAAAGGAGGTGGATGAAAATGATAACCATGAGGATGAGGAACATTTTCTGGAGGCCAGCACAGAAACTCTAGTTCATGTGTCTGATGATGATGGTGACTATTCTGCACTCAGCCTGGATAGTGTTAATTACCACATCACTGCTGTAGGAAGTGAACCCAAAGATGAAGAAGGGCACAGCTTAAATGGAGCAGGCTCCTTAACACAGATGGTACCAATAACAGAGGGTAACAAGGCAGCGGAATCATCTGGAATAATTGGGGATATAAGTGAGGAACCTGGCTATGACAGAGTTCCCAAAGAGGAGACGAAAAAAGATGTTTGTGGCAGTATTGGACAAAGCCTGGAGCTTTGTAATTATGAAGGCTTAAATGAAATAGTAGATGTAGAGAAAGAAAATTGTATCAATTCTCCAAATGTGAAAGAAGTTATTATGCCTGGGAAGCAGCTGCTTCATACTGCTGTAATTGCACAACAGCGCCGGAAATCTGATGCTTTCAAAGACGGGCTTGGAAATTCTGAGTGCAATGTGATAGAGAGTGGGGTTTCTTCTGAATCATACACCAGCAGTGATAGACAACTCTGTTCAGCAGCGGAAACCAGCGACTGCCTTATGCAATCTTCTCCTTGCTCTTGCATCCCAGCAGTGGAAAATGGTCTGGACGAAAGCAGTTTCACAGAACCTCAAATGGCCCCTGAAAACAAATGCCTTTCAAATGTCAGTTCAGCAGAAGACATTCAGTGTTTACATGTAAGGAATAATTTGACCACACACGAATGTTCAGACAATCAAGTGAAACTGCGCAAAAGAAAGGTAGGATGTTTGCAGACTGTAAAGATTTTTTGAACTATCTTCCCCCAGTTTCTGATGATGGTGATGTTGTGCCTAATTCATTGGGAAAAGTGATTGTTTCATTAATTTATTGGGTTCAAACAGTTTCAAGAAAAATATAACAACTAAACTTTAGGAGCTTTTTTTAAGGTCTGAAAATGACTGAGCTATAAATTTGGATGGTACTTTATATTCACTTTATATATATTACTTTATATAGTTCATATATGGTGTTCAAGGATAAATGAGTACATGTCTTCTGTGGGTTTGGTTTTATTTTTTTCTTCTGCTGCTATCAAGTATCATTATCTGTTTCCTCTTACGAAAACAGATTGTGTCCAGGGGTTTGGGAGCCTTATTGAAAAAGGAGTACAGGGAAAAAGTGCAACAAGATTTTAAGAGAAAAAAAGGAGTAGAAACATTTTGCAGTGGTTCTTTGGTTTTTAGCTCAGCCACATGAGCACATGTTCTTGCAAAAACAAGTATTGCTGAGTCTGAAACAGAAAGTTTCAGTGTCTGCACAGAGTAAGGGAGGGTATCATTACAAAATTTTAATGGAGAGATTCCTTGGCAATAAAACTCCCATTGGCTTTAATGGAAGGAGATGTGCTGATTGTGGCACTGTGGAATTCATCTTAAAGTCTGACTTTCCCAGCTATGCTGCTTATTCTAGCTATAACCAATTTGTAATTGTTTACTTCTCTCTGCCTTTTTTTGACATCATCCAGCGTCTTTTGTCTGGGTTTTTTTACACATCTGGTTTCTTTTAATTGTATGGGTTTCTTGTCAGCTGCAGTGCCTCAGTAGCTGTTTCGCTAAAGTTCAAATTCACATATCTGAAATACTCTGTACCAACACAGCATCCTGGGCTGCTGGCCATTGCTTCCTGGTGTAGACCTTTTGGTAATAGTAACACTAGACTGACATGGTTAGAAGCTGTTATCAATTTTTGCCAAAGGTTTCAGCAGCCCTCAAAGACAGTCTTCCTTTGGTAGCTCATGCAGAAACCGTTCAACTATCTCACAGTAAAAATATCTCAGAGTTGCAATTAAGAAAGAAAAACCTGACTACCAGTGCCAGAAATGCTAATGAAAATGGTTCAAGTTTAAAAAAAGAAAATTAATCAAATTAACATCATAGTTGAGAACTAATTGACTACTATAACCATTTCTCAACTGCCTTACTTTGGCATAAAATTTTCTTTTTTTTTAAGCATAGATAATGATACTGATCTGTATATTTCATATTATTAGCAAGATGTGGTGTGCTATATCTTTAATAGCTTTTCTTTGATGCTTGTTTCCATGTATCACCTTGTTTTGACATCACATGCTCATCTTTTAAATGTACACTCATGAGAATAATATTTGAGAATGTATGTACAATTTGTGTCAGTCCATTAAATATTTTAAAAGACATACTATAAAAATTCCACTGCGACTAATGGTGATAAAAACTAAGAAAGGAGATGAGTATAAAAAGGGGCAAAACAAGCAGTTTCTTCAAGGAAATTTGAGCATTACATGGATGCAGACACTGCAAAGTTGTGTGTAATATAAAAGGGGTTGGAGTCTGCAAATTTGAAGGAGACCTCATGCTACTTTGGTTAAAGAAATCTTTGCCAAGCACTGTAACATGTGGCAAAAGGGAACAGATATTATCTGCTATTGTTTGTGGCATTATTTATCTCTAAGTTCACGGGACACTTCTATAAACAATATTCCTGCATAAGGGATTTTATCACTTATATCTAACCATGCACTATTTTACAAAAACCTGTCTGTGTGGGTAATAGTGTGCAATGAAAAATGTGCCTATGTTTACAAACTTCCCCTGAAAGCCACTTTTGTAATTTTAAGAAAACATTAAAAAAACTGCAGACTTGAAACTGAATCCATCCATAAAAGCCCAGTATTTGCTTTGCAGTGACAGGAAGACTTAAGGGATTGGGAATGGTATATAAAACCTTTTCTCTCAAGGTCAGCAGTTCAAACAGTGTAGTAAAGGCCTAAAACACACTACTGTCTGATAAATGCTCAGTGTCAATTATAGTTGCATGTAATCACGTGCCCATAAAGGTCAGAATATGGGAAAAGGCCCATAGAGATGAATTGCTAAAGGTATTTGGGCCCCCAAATCTTGAGGTGGCACTCTGGGTGATCATAGAAAGGTGCTGATCTTCAGGCACTTTCATGACAGCTAAAACTTAAGACTTTTGGGTAGACACCATTCTGCTCTTGCTGCTACTAAATTCTTCTGCAAATCTGTTCCTCGTTAACGTATTTTAAACTGTTTTTAATTGTGGCAATAGAGCATAACCTTCCCTCTTATCTGTAGATCCGCTGTCTTCAAACCAGAGCTGAGGTGAGAGGCAGGGTTGATCTGATATGCTTGCTCTGCAGACAGATGCAGGTTCCAGAGCTTAAGGGCTTAAAGTTTAGCATCTTTGAGCAGCACTAACTCCATTGCAGTAAATTGCTTTAGTCATGATGGATGTACTGACACTGAGGATGCTTTTTGCAAACACATCCAGCTGTTGCAGCATTCTTTGCTCCTTCAAGTCACCGGGGTTCAGATGGTCAGTACACGGCACCCTCTTTTCCTTGTTTTTCTCAGAAAGATTTCCTAAGGCTCAGAAACAGGAACAGACCTGAATTTAATCGTGAGAAGTTAATGATATTAGGTCTAATTGAAAGATACAAAATAATCAAGCTTTCCTGTTTTTGTGTTGACTGATAATCAATTCAGTTCATCCACAACATGACGTTTATGGTTATTAATTATTCAGAGTAGCAGAAGCAGAAATGGATTAACTATATGTGGATACACCAACTAGACCCTTCTGTATGCTTTCCTGGGTTAAATAAATTTAGATTTTAAAATAGTCACTTCACTTGAGAATTGTACATGAAATATTCTTTGGAACTAAAGAGCGAACTGTAATGCTTGGAGTATCAAAACAGCTCACATGTATGTTCATGTGTATAAAGAAACAGAGCTTTTAGAGAACAGTATTATACAAAACTAGAAGAGCACCAGCTATTAAGAGAATAACAGCAAAAGGAGAGTATTTAATTATTATGCATTGATTTTTAAATGGAAGAAAATGACCATTAATTCATAAAGAATCTGTCAAATTTTTGCATGTGCCCCATTTTATGCTTTCTCCAAGCTCCGCATCTCATCAAGCTTAGGCAAAGCCAGGAAAATCCCTGCTGGGGAATATTGAGAAGGTGCACAAATGCAACAGAACTCTAACAAATGAATTTCAGTTATTTTTCAACACAAAAAAAAGAACTACTTTATTCAGCACCAGCATAAAAAGATGGGTTGAGGCATATAGTTTCTAAGTTCTCCCCACTCACTTCCCAAACACAATCACAGCTGTGTTGTTGTAGCCAATGATAATCAGAATTTTGTAAATGCAATTTTTAAAACAATCTCTTTTAAACGATGAACCAGTAAAAGAGTAGAAAGTCAACATTGTGAAGCATGGCTCTAAATAAGGTTTATGAAGTTGTAATTAATATTTAAAACCAAAATTCAATCCACAAGCTATCTTAACAAAATAGTATTAGAAGTTTGAAAAGGGAAAATAATTGTGAAAAGATAAACAGATTTTCCACTCAATATATACAAACCTAGAATAAGTCTATTCTGATTTGATCCAGAGTACATGCAGGAAGCATTCCTCAGATGTATTTGTGCTGCTTTGATAGAATGTAGTTTAATATCTGAATGTCAAAAGCAAAATAATTTTATTCACAAATAAACAATTACTTGACAAAATTGTTAGTTACCTGACCAATTGTTCTCTTAGTTTCGCTAAGGTTTATACACTTTCAGATAAACAACATTACTGAAAATCTGTCATCCATGTCAATAATTTTTTTTTTTTTGTAATCTCCTATGTTTTAGGAGATTGATAGTGATATAAGAAAAAAAATTGTTGCTCTGAAATCAGCCCTTTTTGGTGTACAAATTCCTCATCTCTCTTTTATGACACTTTTGTTTTTCATATTTACTACTTGTAATTACTTGTGGTGGTCTGCTTAGAAGCTTTCCAGTTTCAAACAGTTGATGTTATCTCAAAGCCATTCCTGCAAGACCAAAGAATATAACAGTCAGGGATATTCCTAATGCACATTGCTACTATTATAATCCAGATTTCTAGATCAAATACTGTGTGATTTGCAAAGGATGCTTAAGGACTCAGCTAATGTCAGCACAACAGCAGCTGTCAGTGTCAATAAGATGAAAATTAATTTAAAAATAAGATTATCGGAAGACTGGAAGTAAATGTCAAAAGAATCCTGGGTAAAAGGTTACGTAGGATAACACAGGTCATTGGAATAGTGCCTTTTACCCTACAGGAAAGCTGTGAGTTTTTAAAGCATGGTTTTACATTTCCTGATGAAATAAAGTTTATTTCTTTATTTCAACAATTATAATTATACTAGTGTGAGAAAGAAAAAAATTACTTACTTGAATTCAGACCTTTCCATCCGTTTTTGCTTCCCGAGTTTTATGCATGTCCATGAGACGTGAAGGCTGACTCTCTTCCATTAAGATCGGAATTAAATTTTGTTTCACAATGCTAAGACTATGATTTTTAGGGCAAGTTGGAAAGTTAGGCTCTTCCAAGAGCTTCTATTTGTATCACTGTGTAACTTAATTGCACAGGAATCTTATGGAGCTTTGCTTGCTGGCTCATACTATGGTGCCTGGGAGAGGTAGTAGGAAAGCTTCACAAAGAAAGCTATGAGAGGTACCTGTTTTACAGAAATTTTCTTTGTGACTTTTTCTGTGCCATCTCTTCTATTCACATTGCATGAGCCTTTTCAACAGAGCACTTAAAAGTAATGTGAGCTTGTTGTGAGCAATAATATAAAATATTGTAGGTTTTTTTCTTATTTTATTGCTGTTAGTGTACCAGAGTTTCCAGCCCAGTCACTAGTACATCTTTCTGAAGCCTTAATTGCCATTTACCTCAATTCTGTTTGTTTTTTTAAATTGTGGTAATTTAATGATTAATTCTTTTTTAAATAATTGTTTAAAATTTAGTTTTAAAGACACAGTGCCTTTTTTATTTCTATTTTATAAAAGCTGGTTTCATGGAGATCCTGCCTGAACTATTGCTACGTAAGCAGTAGGATGCAGGCTTGTTAGTGTTGCAGAGCAACAATAATTCAGACAGGTCAACACAGAAAAAAAAAATGCAGAGAAGATAAAAGCCCAAATACAAACAATAGGAATATGCAGGAAATAAATTAAAAATAGAAATATGCATTTTGTTGTATTCTGATTATGCAATAGGGAATTAAATTTACCCTTTTCTAAGATACAGTCTGCAAATGTGTGTAAGTCAGAGGAAGATGACAACTTTCAAAGTTGGTGATTTTCCAAGTCAATTTTCTTTAATTATTCCTTTGCAAAATATGATACATAAATGCAGTAATTTCTCACACTTTGAGTATTTTGGAAGGTAGTCATCTTGCAAATACTGTAGTGGAGGAATCCAAGAACAGGGAAGAAATCTGCCCTCTAAGATTATAATGATCATTAGAAATTCTGAAAGTGCGGACAGTAATTAATGTTGTTTGGTTGGTTGTAGAAGACTGAGACTTCTATGCTTCATTATGGTCATTGAAGACAAATCCCAGCTGCTTAAATCTAGACATTAAAAAAGCATTAGTAGATGTCAGTGGAATTGCTGTGTTCTTAGAGTGTACTTCAGTGCCTTGCTGAACTTGAGTGTTATAATAATTTAGAGACCACAGAAGCTAGATATTATAGAGTTATTATCATAGTAAAATTACTTTCATATCATATGGTTCTCTAACTATATTTCCTGTACAATTCAGATCTGCATTTATGCCAGAATATCTTCATTGTCATATACAGAGATGAATAATATAATCTTTCATTTCATCAAATGAAAACATTGGAAATATGATGATCTCTTTTTAAAAATGATCTTTCAAACAGCGGAAGTCTATTTTATCAGGTGTGAAATTTAGATTTGTTTTTGTTCTATTTCTGTATCTCTTGTAATTTTCAAACTTTCTATAGGTTTTTTGAAAGATTCTCAGACTTTCTAAAGGTTTTAGAGAAGAGCATGGATCTGTTTTTTCTACACTCGTAATGTGAACATGAACACCATCAAAAATTGATGAGAGATTGTAACCCACAACAGGTTTTTGAAAGGTTAACTCCTACCCACAACTCAGAGCTACAGTCTGTAGTATTAGTACAGTGGGCAATTATTACTGAAATCCACAGTTGCTTCACCACAAGGAATTTGCTGCATTTGCACATTGCTATTAAATGGTCATGGTTTTGAAGTCATTGGGAAGAATCTGGCAAGAGATGCAAGTGAAGCAAAACAAATAGTATGATTTCTTTGGGGAAAAAAAAAAAATGAAACCTTCTTGGCTGTCATGAATATTTGTTTCTCTTTTCTACATTGAGAACTTGCTTTCTAAATTTACCATTTAATAATGAAAATGCAGTTCAAAAATATAAATGGACTGACACAGTTGGATTTACAGTTTTTTAAATTATGTGTATTATCTATGGAAATTAGTAGAAAGTGTTGGTCATAACACAGTCCTATTATTGTGGTTACATGACCATGAATTTTCTCTATCACTCTCAAAAAATATATATCATAAATATTATCTCCATCTGGGAAGCTAAAGAATGCTTTCCCACAGACTTCCTTTATGTTTGGACTGAAGTATGATGTATTTCAAACAATGTGAAAAGTATTTAAAACAAGCTCAGAACAGGATGGGATGATTGCCAGGCCATTACAGTATAACCTTTATGCAAATTTGACTTTGGCACATTTTTGTGACAGTGTTCAGCAATAAATTTTCAAGGCTGACAGTGTTGTCTAGACTGCAAACCAAGAGACTGTTGCACATCAAGTTGTGCTTGGAGCTGAGCTACCTAAAATGGTCATGAAAGTACTTGTATTTATATGCAGTTCGTAGTCACACACTACTGCTTCACCAAAATCATATACATGCTTCTAGCGACCAATCTAGAGAGTTTTACTTGCGGGCAGTGTGTTCTCAGAAATTTCTAATTTTGTCTGGCTCTGCAATATTGATTGGAAGAAAACTTCTAAAATATTTTTGGTTTTGTTTTTACAATTAATCTTTAAAAGTCCGTACTGGTAAGGGCCAATTATTTACTGTTTGCAGTCTATAAATTCTCAATGGTAGGTCAATGTTAAGTGGGCCAATGAGCACTTGCTAAAATGACACCAGATTTTTAATTAACATCAAACTTTTGAAAGAAGCAGTCTTGGAAGGAATGGGAAGTGGATTTAAGACACTTGAACACCCTGAATTACATTACATCATTGTCCACAACATACTTTTCTGTTGGTTAAATAAAAAAAAAATAAAAAGGAGTTTGATTCCTAGAGCTGTTCCTCTGGCACTTTCACAAGCACAATGTTCCTTTTGATTAACAATCAAGTGAAAACAGAGAGGTCCAAGAGGCACTGAGATACAGCTTCCATCAAAAAACCATACATGCAGCAGTAATCAGAAAAGTCAGTATTAGAGCCCTGCTGCCTATATTAAAGAGAATTTGAAGCCATAGCTATGGCAGGGCAGCTTTTTGAGCCCAAGTGTCTACTGCAGACATGACCTGTGCTAAAAGCAAAAGCTTTTTTTATGTGGTTCTGTGTCAAAGGACACAGAGAAGAACTGCCTACCCTAGCCAGCTGTGGGAGCTGAGGGTTTACAGCCATGTAGGCTTTGTCACTGATATCAAGGAGTACTTGGCAATAGAAGTTTGGTGGTGGGTAAGTCCACAGGTATCTGACTGATTCCCACGCAATTGTTAAAAGCAAACAAGCAAAGAGAGACACCCTTGTGAGCTGAACTGCAGCAAGGTGGGAGCCATCTACAAAGTGTTCACAGTGAGGTTTTTTCTATGGTGTTTTATTTAGGGTTTTAGGGGTTTTTTTGCTTCCCACCACTATGGTACATGCTATTGAAACATCTAAAAATGTGTCATCTTCTTTCTCTCGAAGGCAACATAAGAGACTTGTAAAGGCAAGAAGGTTTATCCCACAGATAATACACAGGGTGTATTGAATATGGCTTTACAAAATAAAACAATACCACTTCTGCTGCCAAAAACTATTCCAAGCTCCAGAGGATATGGCCAAAAATGGTTATGAATTCAAATTTAGGGGGATATTCTTCCTCCATAGGAAAAAAATCTAGGCAGCAATACATGGATGGGCATCTGTGTGCGCTGAGGTAAATGTATGGCAAATATATATCAGCTCCTCACTGCTTTTCCTAGCTCTGTCACAGCTGATGTCTAATGCTTTTACAGCAATGGAAAGTAAGAACTTGGCTTATGCACACAATGCTAATTGTGCTAATTGGCTCACTGTAACATGAGGATGTCCTTCAACAATGTGCTCTATTACAGCAATAACTTTAATATCTTAAGTTTCGCACTGTCTTTGTAGTCTCACCTTACATAAGACTTAGAATAAAAAATGCAATATGTATTTATGTTAAATGAAAGTTTATTTATCCTTTTCTGTAAGTTGTCTCCTTCCTAAACCTTCTTTCCACACAGCAGATCCAATTAAACAAAGGTTTCTATTTGAATATACTCTATGTTTTGATAATGTATTATCTCATACACCCATCAAAAAAAATCTTTAAGGAGCTGATTATATTCTTGCACTACATGTTTTAATCTCTTGGATGGCATCCTCAACCTTCTTAAAAAAAGATGGTTTGTATGCATTACTAATCATTGTTATGTGATTCATGGCTGTTTGATACGAAGACGTGAAAAAATTCAGCAGTTCTAAAGCTCATGGCTTGTGTTGCATGTAATTTTAGCTTCAAAGTATTTCAAAAGCTGACACCTTTATTGCATTGAAAATAAAAAAGCATAGCCACAAGCAAAAATTTGCTAAACTAAATCAAACTACTTTCCCACATCCAGACTCCCTGAAAAACACTTTCCTTCTGATAAATGCCAAATTGTATTTATCTCACACAGATTTGGTAGTGACTCTGTGTTCATATTACACCTCAATACATCTGCTGAATTTATTCCAGCATGTTAAACTCACCTCTTTATAAATACTCTCTACTACTTGTTCGATGATGACAAGATGATGTGGTAAATGAACACTGTACTGTTTAGGCTTTTTATAGGAAGTAAATTTGCCAGACAGCAAATAAAAGAAGAGATAATCTCTCAAAACCTATCTTTTTCCCTCTATTTTAGAGGTGAGATTAGACTAGAAAATAAATAGGTGAAAATCAATTGATTTTTCCTTGTAAAATGATAATTTGAGTCTTAATTGCCCTAAGCTTTCTCAGCTCATGAAAACAGCTCCCAGTTGACCAGTCTGTCCATTTCCAGGTCTTTCTCAGTATTGCTAGTCTCAAAGATAACTTGGGGAGAACTTCTTCTATATTTGTACCTTGATTAATATGCTAGTGGGTAAATCTTCTGCAGGACTAATAATTTATCACATTCACAAGCATTTTATTAAGCTTTTAGAAATGTTGTATTTAATTTTTATTGTAGGTTGTTTTGCAAGATGTGTTTTAAATCAATGGATTGGGCTTTGCAGACTGAAGCCTATGAATAGTTATGACTGTGGGGAAAACAGCTTTAATCAGATTCAGAAGAAATACATATATTCCTGATTTTTTCTCTCTTGGGAATAGTAACAGTAGCCTTAGAGTACAATGCCTATTTTTTTTTTTTCTCTAGGTCATCCATACTCTCTCATACACAAAAAAAAAATCCTTTTTCATCAAGAGTCTTCAGTCAGGGTGTTAAGAACATTGATTCTTCCCTCTACTCCTACCTTTTCCTAAATGCTTTGTTGTTTGGGGTTTTTTCCCACTTCATATACTAAGCTGAGGGCAGTATTAACAATTTTAGCCTTCTGGAGCTTATGTGCATGTAAGGGAAAGATTACTTGGTGACATGAGAATAGTGTGTATTTTATTCCTTGCAAGTATCATCATTTCACAGGGTTTGATTTCAGGGCAGCAGCCAAGCAGAGCTGTGCAGTCACGTGAAGAGATTAGGAAGGGAATATGAAGTTGTTGGTGAAAAGGGTGAGTGACCTCCGTGACTCCACTTTCATATCAGGGGAGAATGGTCCCAAGCACTCCCAAGCGCTGGTTCTGTAGTTGTTGTCGTGGCTCCCAGGCATCTTGTCCAGCGTTCATTTCTCCATTTCTCCAGTTGCCTAAAATGTGCATTCAATCTCATACCTATTGTGTGTTTTTTTCACAGCTTCCTTAGTGGGTAGAGTCTACAGTGACTTCATCCCTGATTCTGCTCTCCTTCTCTCAGTCCTTTCCATTACACTTAGTTCATGGAGGACAAGCCCTCCTGTGTCAACAGCATTGCCTCATAAAGCATAATAATGACAGTTTAAATGTCAGCACTGTTAGTCATCGATGATTGTCTTAGGGTTTAAATTGAAATTTCTTACTTTTTAGCCACTCTGTTCAGAGGGAATGTTTACCAGCAGCAACATATAATTGTGGAGCTTTGATCTTTGCTTTGAAATGTCTTTTTGAGTGTTAAGAAAACTCATCTATGCTGAGAATGACATTAGAAGCTATTTCTGGAGTTAGACCAGGATTCTGAAGGTGAAAGGACACTTCTCTAGCTCTCTCAACAAGTCCTTGGGAAAGTTAAAAATAAGTCTTGCTGAAAAAAAAAATTGGCAGTTGTTATTTGAGAAAATTTCTTTATTCCAGGAACTGCCTCATGTAGCAGAAATTTATTTACCATCTGTGTAGACTTGAAAAATTTTCCATCTTACCAGATACACAACAGAAATAGCAACAGATTTTCCATCCCTATGGTTTCCACCAACCTCCATTTTAAGGGAGTGTTGTAAAAACTTATTGAATTTTTGTACTCTCCAAAGAGGAGTAGCTCAATTAATAGACCATCTGTCAAACTTTGAGTTCTGGTTGTGACCTCTAATAATGTCACCTTACTGTTGCTAAAGCACATCACTTGGGGGAGGGTAAGGAGGAATTCACAGACCTAATAGCTGAAAACATATTGGTTTTTTTTTAATTATAGTTCCATTTTTAATTACTATTGCAGTACTGACTTAAATTTAAAAAGCAATCCCTTGAGAAATTTATTTACTTTGAGAACAGATGTATTTCCTTAATTTCAAAGCTCTGTAATTGCAGGGGGAGGAAAAAAGTTTAAGAAAAGGTCCCACCACCAAAAATATCCCCACTGATTCTTGAAGTAACTCTAGTCCTTTAAAGTATGAAGCAACCTGTCTGTAAATCTGAATAACACTTCTGAGTATTCATATGAATACACAGGCCAGAAACCAACACAAATAATTCCTGGGAGACAGAAAAAAGGAAAAGAGTTCAGGAATAGATGTCAGAGTACACAAGTTTACTTTTGTTTGTTGCTTCTGCATTGATTTTTTTTTTCTTTCATGTATTCTGGGGATGCATTTCACATTTGTTTTTACACACATCAAGAATCCTCAAAAACTACGGGAGATGATTTGTATTTGATGCTTAGATGGTTTTTTGATCCCATCTTCCAAAATAACATATGTGTGATTACCAAGGGTGTACAAAGCAGTTGTCAAAAGTTTCCTCTTAATTGAGAGGTCTGATTTGCAGAAAAAAATACAAAAAAACATAAGGGGTTCTGCCTTATCTATTTTTACCTGCCACCATGTCCAGAGTATTTGACTGAAGGTGGTTAATCCTAAACAGGCCTATCAGAGATGCTTTTGCTTTCACAATTCTGAGTCTTTGAACTAGCAAAATTGTATGATATGTGACTTTTTTTAACTAAAAGTCTTACTGAATCCTTTAATCTGGCAATTCAAATCTGTATTTTAAGCTTATTCCTATCTATTTTTTTATGTCAGCATAACTTTTCTATTTGACTGCATATGGTAAGATATTGTTTCAGCAAAATCATATAATTGTGAAAATGAATGGGTATAAATTTCAAGCCATTCTATACTTTTTCTTGTTGCTGCTAAATCACCTAGAGTCCCAAAATGAGGAAATTACAATTTATAAGCATTCAACTGAATGTTATTCAAGAACCTGAACTTTTAAATGTGAGTTGCAGTTCCCAGGAAAACAGAATGTTTTAGTTAGGTTTCTGCTAGGGGGTTAAGGTACATATGCATTGTCATGTTTTAGTTTGGGCCAGGAGCATTCTTTTGAAGGGACTTTGCTGAGTGGTGTGATATAAAGCATGATAGGTAAACAATATGAGATGCTGAAATTCAGTGTGTGCTCCCTGACTTGATAGCTGCAGGGTGGATTTGATAGATCTAATGAGTTGCTTCACAAAGAAAAAATATATTTTGGAATTCTCAATAGGGCAAATTTGTCAGATATTAGGAAAAAAGTGGATCTCAGAGGGTAGCAGATTCATATCTGCACAGTGCAAGAAATATGAGCTGAAAGACATAGTCATAGTATTTTACGCTCCCATCACTTGCAATGTGAAAATGTCCAGCTCTGTCCTCTACCCCAAACAAACTGGTTGCAAGGTACATAATTGTTATGACTTTGAGAACAATCACTAAAAAAAAAAAATCTTCTGAAGACTTTTAAGATTTTTAAAATAGATCAGTGCATCACAGTTTCCTTTTAGGTGAATTTGATAAATATTCCCTGCTAGAGGAATATAGATTTCTATTTATAGAATATGGACTTAGCCCCTCAACAAAGCAGGCAGCCTCTTGAAATTTTTGTAGATTTTTCCTCTTGTGTCTGAAATATATCAGATCCAATGTAAAACTAATGAAGAATATTTTTCCCCTGTCCTTGTGCTTTCTAGTTCTTTCACTAATTCCCAGTAGTCTTGTGGTAATGTGTTCATTCTGTTGGCCAGCTGTTCAGCTCTCCATGAATGCATCCTCCTGATATGCATTTCCCAGCATTTTACAAGTCAGTGTCCTTTTCCACTTCAATATAAAACTTTTTTGAAAGCAAAACTATGTACCACTGGGGATCTAGACAGGGAATCTCATGTAAACATAATCAAACTCAGTGAGGAGTGAAGAAATAGATATTACACAACATAAGCAGTAAAATGCTTTTAATGTGTGTTTGAAATAGAAGTAGAGAGATGACTGTCTTTTGCACTAGAGTTTTGGGTTGTTTGGGTTTTGTTGGGTTTTTTTGTTGTTTTTTTTTGGTGGTGGTGTTGTTGTTTTGTTTTCTGGGGAGGTGTTTGTTTTGGGGTTTTTTTGGGGTTGAGGGGATTTTTTGTTTGGTTTTGGTTTTTTTGTTTTGTTTTTTGTTGTGTTGTTTGGGGTTTTTTTTGTCTCTGACAAAATCGGCTTTATTTTGTTCTTACTGCCTGTAGTAGAAGGGAACTCTTTGATTCCCTTCTCTAGGCCCTTGGTAGTAGGACCCAATAGTAAAGCAAATATGCCCCACCACTGCTATTGACATTAGCTTCAGTCTTTGTTAAGGACAGAGTTGTGAGCCTCAAAGGTAAAGTTTGTCCATACAGGGGGCATAGAAAGTGTTCAAGCAGACTAAAACAGAAAGAGCTGATTTGTTCCCTTTTGGACACATTCTTCACCAAAAATGGCTTGTGGGATTACTAAAGACCAAGTGTTAACAGAGCTGAAAATAGGGGTGGTTTTGTCCCTGGTACTTTCCCTGATTCTTCAAGACAAAAGAGAAATTTAACAGCTAGAAATCATTGTACTCTCTGGTCATCCCAAGGCGGTTGGGGGTGGGTTGTGTGACTCTGTGTTAATCAAAAATGCAGAGGAAATGTTTGTTTATAATGTATTTTAGGAATCTTTGTTTGTCGTGAAACCTAAATTTTCATTCATTGGTATAGAGTGCTTGGATTCAATTTGAAATTTAATGTTGTACAGAGGAGGAAAAAACTGTTGTATGTAGGACTCTGTAATACTATAGGGTAGTTTATAGTGGGTGTTTTGGTTTTGGACCATTTGTCTAATTTGGATTGGTCTCCCTTATTTAATATCACCTGGTATTTACACCCAGGCCACAGTTTCAGCCAGCAGAGAAAACGTGGACTGTGACTTAACCCTGTAAAATGTGAGGAGTCTCTGTGTCAAGAGGAATCCATGGCATCTTCTTGATAACATTGTTGTCCATTGTCTGCTTGAGTGGTTCCCATTACTCCATGACAAATACTAAGATTTGTCTTTTCTACCATGACCAAAGCATAAAATTTTACCTTTCTCTGTGAGTCCTCATGTTGTATGCACATGTATTATATGGCAGTGGTTTTTTGATCATTTCTGGCAGTATGTGGAACAGTTGTTTTGTGATTATATTACTTCACATGATCTGTAGGGAAATAAGACAACTACTCATTTGTTCTAGTTCATTCTGTCATGTATAAATGATCTCCATCTGTGTATTAGTTGTTTTAAAAGGCAGCATAAGAATTGGAAGAAATAATCTTTGTAGAAGGTTTTTGTTAAAAATGGTATATAATATTTATTACATAATTTCCAGTAAGCATCCTAAATTTTTTGAGTTGTTGTTTAGGGAATATAACCAAAATTTAGCAGTCTGGGAGAAGAGTTCCTAATAATAATAATATCAGTGCAAGCATGAATAAATAAAAACAGATAAATTACATATTCTCAGTCAAAAGCAGAGCTGGTGTTAGGCAGCTCCTTGCATTCCAATATTCAATGAACCTTGAGAACATAGCATTCAGGCAAAATGATTATTTTATTATTATGCATATTTTCAATAGTCAATAGAATAATACTCAATTTGTAACTAACTCATAAAAGGGATATTTCAGTTCAAATAATATAACACACAGAAACAGAAACACAGTAGAAAAATAGTTTAGATGTGTTCCAGAGATTTTTTTTCAAGCTGAAGCCTATTGATTGGCCTTTTGTAGACAGAAACTTAGGTCCTGAACCTGGGTCAGGACAATCACAAGCACAAATATGGGCTGGGGAGAGAATGGATCAAGAGCAGACCTGAGGAGAAGGACTTGGGAGTGTTGGTGGATAAGCTCAATATGAGCCAGCAGTGTGGGCTTGCAGCCCATAAAGCCAACCATTTCCTGGGCTGCATCAAAAGAAGTGTGACCAGCAGGTCAAGGGAGGGGATTCTCCTCCTCCACTCCACTCCCATGAGATGTAAACCTGGAGTACTGCATCCAGCCCTGGATGCAGGATAAGTACTCCCAGTACTCCCTAACCTAAGAAGGACCTGGACCCACTGGAGTGTGTCCAGAGGAAGCCAGAAAAATTCTCATTAGACTGAAACACCTCCTATGAAGACAGGCTCAGAGAGCTGGGGTTGTTCAGTCTGGAAAAGAGAAAGCTCCATGGAGACCTTGCAGCATCCTTTCACATTCAGGGAAGATGGAGAGGGACATTGAACAAGAACGTGTGGTGATAGTACCAGGGGAGTGGATTTAAGTTGAAAGAGGGTAGGTTTAGATTGGATATAAGGAAGAAATTCTTTAATTTAAGGGTGCTGAGGTACTGGAACAGGTTTCCCAGAGAGCCTGTGGACTCCCCATCCCTGGAGGTGTTCAAGGTGAGGATGCATGTGGCTTTGAGCAGCCTGGTCTAGTGGAAGCTGTCCCTGCCCATAACAAGGGAGTTGGATCTAGATGATCCTTAAGGTCCCTTCCAACCCAAACCATTCTATGATATGATCTTTTAGAAGTGCTCTGATTACTGCCACTTTTGCCAGATATTCAAATAGCTGTCTTGGCAATTGCTGGAGCCTTCCACATTTCCTTTATTTCTCAGAGTCGGAAAATATGGTTTCTAAGTAGTGATGGAGATATTTCAGATAGGTTGTATCTAAGGTAAAATGAACCACCTCACCCAGGACAGGATATGGATACTTACCATAGCAGCTGGGTGTACTGGTGAGGAGAATACAGACAGAAAAATGACAAATCTGGAATGGTGCCCTTTGCTGTGTACTAGCATACCTGGACCATTCACATTGACATAAGTCATACAGAAGAATCCTATTCTTTGTCTCTTGGTGGATTCATCGGGTATGACAATTGCTCTACAATCTTTTTATAAACAGTAAAAGTGTTTCATGACTATGACATTATATACTGATAGAAGGACAGAGAAAAAATTATTAAGGAACAGGTCTCCAGTGTTAGCAAGCAAAACAGTTTCATGACTATGACAATATATTTGATAAAAGGACACAGAAAAATTTCATAAGCATGAATCTTGAATGAATCATTTTGTTTAAATGAACTGCCTCATGTGAGCCAGAGCTTCTACAATTAGGTAGTCTTTGCTAAAGTACACTGCAGTGGAATTTACTAACCGGAAAGATAATGCATATTCCTTGAAAGAAGAACTCAAAAGATTTGATAATTAGCTCTCAGAGGACTCCACTGCTTATTTTACAGCTGTGGAAAGAACAGTAGAGACCTATTTATTGACCTAGCTATCTGATAAATCAGAAGGAGATCAGTGTCATGGAATCTTTTTGAACAGACCACCTCCTGACACTGGGAAAGATCCAGATGAGGTCAAAACCCTGCTTCCTGTCTCAGAGAGGAAAAGAAGAAAAAAATCTGATAAACATAAAGCTACACAGAGTTGCTTTGGAAATCTCTAGAGATAAAGGGAGCAGGGGAAAACATTTTAAAAAAAATTCTCTTGTTAAATGTAGCAAGACAATCCATGCGTTCAATAAATATAATAAAAACCCCTTCTGATTTAGATATTTTTCAATTTGATTACACTCTCAGAACTGAGCCTGAAACATGATAACCAGTAATGAAACATCCTCAGCAGACAAAATCATAAAAAACATAGTTATTACCCCACTAACCAGAGAAATTTGAAATACACTTTTAAATGTTACCACTCCAGGGGTGGATCAGAGAAACAGGGTTCAAAACAGAGGGGTTACTCAGCACTGTTGCTTAGCTCCAGTTCTGCCTTAGCCTTGGGAAAATACTTATTTTGCCTGTCATTTTCACATCTTTAAAATGGAGTTAATATTTTCCATTGTCATGTGTGAGTTTAGCTGTATTAAAGATGCGCTGAACTGTTGTAATAAGAGCTCTGCAATTACCTGATATACACGGGTGGAAGTTCCCCATGAGCCTTAAAACCCTTTAGAGCTGCAATATTGCTCCTGCTTCTTAGACTTCCTTCTCTTCTGTGTTAAACCTTATGGTTTGTTCCCATGTTTCCTGTTTTTAGAGTACCTGTGCTTTAAAATCAGATTGAAGTGAAATTAAGCAGTTCCATGTAAAATATCTTACAGATGTGCCCTTACTCATTTGCACGTGCTTTCTGTCTCTCTGAGGTCTTCATACAGTAGCTTGAGGAAACTGCATTTCCCATTGCCATTTTCTGTCATTCTTCTCTGTAAGCAACTGTTCCTTTCAGCTCTCTATTTGTCTCTCTTCTTTTCAGGAATAATATAAATACTCAGCCTCTTTTGAGGGTGTATCAATGTGATGATTCAACTTACTTGCACATTTAGAGATATTTATCTTCTTAAGCATAAATATCTGCTGAGCAACTGTGCCCTGGACGTGAGAAAAATAAACCCTTAGAATGAAAAGGCTTCTCCTGTTTTGCCCTGGATGACAAACATAGCAAAAGGATGCAAATCAGATTGGTGAAATCCTAGTTTTGTTGCTAGAAAGCCCATGGTATTTAATACGGCCTCAGATTTTACCTCAAGTCATCTAGTTCCCCAAGTCTGGTAATAAAATCTATTATCTCTTTTTTTTTAAAAACAAAGAAGAGCCAAATGCTATTTTGCTGATGTTAATAAGCTCACTGACTCAGTGAAACAGCCATTTTGCGCTTATGTCTCACATTGTTATGAGTCAGAGGAAGCAGGGTTTAACTCAAGTAATGATGGAATTGCAGTTTATATTTTATTGGAAGTTCTATTACAATTATGCTTTTTTCTTTCTCCCCTATGCAGAAGGACATTTGATTATATTAACATTCATTTCAACATTAAATTTCTGTAGAGGAAGAAACACTTTTAGATTAAAAATGTCCTATTCTTCAAATTGAGCAATCACCAGTCCAGCACCACTCGCTATAAGATGCTTTGAACGCACTTGAAGTCTGCAGTGTTCTCAGTGCTGTTGTTCCTTGGGGAGACCAGCTGGTGGTGACGAGAAATTCTCAATGCTGGCTATGGCCTGAGTCAGGTCCCTTCTCCAGACATGTATCTCTGCTATGTGTTTCTGAGACTAGTTTCACTCTTTTGGCCCCCTAGTGAATCAGTAGCCAGAGTTTTCACACAACGTTTCCTTCTTCCGCTGAGCTGATTTTGTCACGGTGTGTCTTGTGTTAAGTCGGTAAAAGCTGGCATACACCACAGATAAATATCAATCCAAATAACCTGGTATTAAATACATAAACACATATATATAAATATATATGTATATAACAATGTAGGGTTGGTAATTCTTCAATTCTACTGGGATAATGCAGTCATACCTCATGAGATAATGCTTGATTAAATTCAGAAAAAAATATTTGAGTATACTTAAACACTCTCAAGCTGGTTATCTCAAGTTCTCTAATAGAAACATTTTGATTGTATGAGGACATAGGTTAATCTGTGCCAGCTGTTCTGTAGTTAACTGTTCTGAAAGTCTCGTTCTCCCTGCTCAAGCAATATTTTTTTTCTCTGCAGACATATTTCATGCAAAAGCTATGCTGACCTTTAAAGATGTTTCATGTTTTTGTCACAAAATATGGTGACACTGCTTATTTCTTTTAATATTAGGAAACCTCACATCTAAAAATGCTTTTTAAAAGTGTAGAAAATGCCTGGTTATTTCTAGCTTTATGAACCTTATAGCTCTGTGGCTATTGTATGTAGGGGAATATAAGGGAAGTATTAAGATAGTGTTAGTGTTTCATTATACAGTAAATAAGTGTTATTTTTAAAGTAGTTAGTAAAGTTTCAAACACGAATGTTTCCGCTTCTTTAATTCCTCACCACATTTACTGGACATGGTGGCTATTGTTTACCTTGTGATACATCTAGAAATAATAGGTATAGAAACAGTATTGCTCTGCTGACTTACCCATTTTCAAAGATCCAACCAATAGTTATTCTTTTCACAAAGATGTACAGTGTTACCTTTGCACTTTTAAGTACAGAGTATGAGATTCATGTACATATATATTTAAAAAAAACAAAAAAAAAATCTGTTCAAGAAATATCCCACTACCAAAAGGCACTGTGTGGCACTGGGAGTCTTCTAATATTCTTATTTCTGAAGTGTAAATCATAGTAAACTCAGGCAGATTTTATTCCAGAAAGGCAAGGTATTAAGTCTAAAATTAAGAGCAGCATTTCATCTTGTTTTCAACAAAATATTATTTTATGATAAAGGAAAATAAGGCGAAAAAAATATTTAACTGCTTCCATTTAGGACAGATTTTTAAACAAATGTGTATAGTCCATTCTGTGATTGCTTTACAACTTTTGTTGAGGACATGCTATTGTTACTGCATCATGTCTTCTTTTCTGTATATGGAGGCAGACAGTGATATACTTACTCTAGGTTTCCTATTACACAGCTGCAAAAGGGAATGAGTCACCTGGAAAAATCCAGCTGAAATAAAAGTGTGCGAATTTAATTTTTGTTTTGCTTTTAAAAAGAGCTTAATAATGAAAATGGTATGTGCTTGTGCATGGTAAGATACTGAAAAACTTAGAACTATCAGACATTTCCTTGCAAATATAATTATAAATGCAAAGTATTTTCCAGGATTTGACATTTATGGATATATGAGCACAAAACTTTGCTTAAAATATTTAATATTTAAAGTGTACTTTACTGAAATCCACCTAAAATGGAATATGCAGATATGCAGACTTGAAACCCTAAGGTACACAAGCTGACTCCTACCCCATGGTAATTCTTCATTGTTCTTTGGTAATTCAGTTTCCCAGCACTGTGAATCAGTTCTACAAACAGCTGTTTTATGCATCGGATCATGATAGTGTCTCCATTGTCAATACCTAGATTCCACCAACCTCAATTTAATTCTCTAGATCATATGCAGAGACTAGTCTCGCTGATTTCAGCTGCCCTAATTGGGAAGAAATGGCAAGCAGATTATTTTATTCTGTTAACTTGAAGGGTTGAACTACTGAAAATGCAATTCAAAAAAAGGTTGAAGATTTATGAAAATTAGATTGGGCATTTAAATGTCACTTCACAGTTACAGCAAAAAGTTTGATCATTCTTATCTTCTGCAGTTTCTTACACTTTAGTCTTATAAGATCAATTAGGGTATCATACTTTTGACTTGAATAATTAAGGGCCAAGAGGCATAGTCCTTAATATTACTGGTAAACCCAGACTTAGAATAGTTTCACCACTTTTACTTAGCACCAGTCTCTAAATGCATTGAATTTCTATGGTGCCATCATTTTCATTTAATAGTAAAATCAAATAGGCCCACTAATGATCCGAAACTGCAACATTATGAATTCTTGGAATTTATATATTTGGATTTCAAAGAGCTGGTAAGGGCCTTCCCATGATTCTCATAAACAGCAGAGAAAATATTTTCACATCCTTGACTTCCATCAGTTCTAGCATCTACTATAATCTGTCCCACCCTTTTGTAGTTATAGACTACAGTAATTTTTGCATTGTTTGAAACCTAAGTAGTACTACAGAGGCCTAAGTTTCTCACAAAATATGCTGGTCACTGACCTCACTGATCATACGCCTTACTACTACTTTACTCACTGATTTTCCACTCAGTTTTTAATCATCTGAGGTTTAACTCAGGCACTAACTTCAGAACACAAGAGATATGACTCACTCAGTAGGTCCATCTTGCACATTGGATCTGGCAAGAGTTTTCCTTGTGTGCCCAAAATGCCCTTGTTTATACCCAGTCCAGCTGACATCCATGGACAGTGCTGAGCAACCTGTCCTCACAGTCTCCATGTTTCCCTGAGTCCTGTGGTTGTGTTTGCAAACTGGCTGCTCTTCTCAGAACACCTCAATTTTTCTGCTTGAATCTTTCTGCCATTAAATCATGAATCATGAAATCATTAATAAACCACAAATGTCAGTCATACTCTCAATGACACAATACAGACTGTTCCAACAGCAGGTAATTCAGAGTCAAGGAGGCAAGTTCAAAATGGAAACAAGATTTTCCTTCAACACTCTTGAAAAACCATGCTCTCCAAATTTTGAGAGATAGTAATATGCTTCAGGAGAAACATTTATTTTACACAAACTGTCTTGTGTATTTCAAACCAAGGAACTGAAAGGAAACTTCATTCTACAATTCTCCTTACATTTGGGATCTCTTCTTAAGAAGGAGAACACTGTCGTGGAATTCACTTGACAGTAGGAAGGCTGGATGAATTAGAAAGCCATGATTTTTGATCATTGTCTGTTTGTCTTAGAGCTTCTGAAAACTGTTACTCCTAGCTCAACTGACCCTTCAGCCACACCATGTGGATCTTAAGGATCTGTTTAGTCAGGTGGACTCATTTCAGTAGGGGATGGTTAAGATTTTTTCCACTGGCCTGAAGCATGGATGAATTACACAATGGGCCAGCTAGCATTTCTGAAAATCCTTGAAAAACTATGTATTTTATTTATTTACTTCTCTTGAGTTGAACTGTTGAGATGGCTTTCATGCCATGGAGGAACAGCAATCACACCATGCTGAGTTTTCCGAACAGATGCAATTAAATCCAGATGAATGAATTTTCCCTGCAACATATCCAAGCTAGCAGTCTTACTGGATACCTACTCAAAATGGTCATGTTCGCTATTTTTAAAATATCCCTCACTATTTGCTCTTCATAGGTCAATATTTTAACACTTCATTGATCACATGAAACTTCAGGCAACTTGTGAAGGATAACAGAAAGCCCAAGATTATGAATTTCATATTCTTTTTTATTCTTTTGAATACTACTTTTTATTAGGCTTTATAAAATTGTGTTTATCCCAATAACTGCTTTGGAGAAGAGTTTAGAATGGAATCCAAGTTTGAACATTTGTTAAAATATGTGATTTAATCCTGGCTCAGATATGTTTGTCTTTTTTATTCTATCGCCTCTTTGTGATAACCCTTGAATTCAAATCTCCCATTTTATTTGGTAAAGCCACGCTTGGAAATAACATTGACTTCTCAATCTATTTTCCCATACTAATTATACCTATATAGAAAATGTTTATATATATATGTCTGTGTGTGTGTGTGTGTGTGTGTATCTCCTGCAGCACTGTGGGCATATTTACAATATAAATATGTTGGGTGTTAGTCAAAACTAGAACTTATAACCAACCTCACCTCCCATCCAAACTGACCGGCTCCTAATCATAGTCTACTGCGTCCTTTGCAGACAGACACACTGACACAGACTGACTGGCTGAACTCAATTTAAGCAGGGAGTACTTCCTGAGCCGCAGGCACTTCTGCTGCTCTATCCCCGGGAGACAGCAGCTGTGAAAGGAAGCTGTCAGTCATCAGCTCCCCAAAACAGAGGAGAGATGTGCAGGCACGTAGAGGTGCTGTAGGCTGAGCTGGGAGGCAGGAACTTACCTCCCAGCTGGGAGCAGAGCAGGGCACAACGTTTTTCCTTCCTCCTGATCCAGGCTGTCAGAGCTGAGCATTAATGCCATTATCTGCTGCAGCCTGGCTGAAACTCTCAGAGACAAGAAGAAAAAGGAAAATGCTGTGGCCACAGACAGGTCCCAGCTGGACTCAAGTCCAGCTAGGGCATCAATAGTTAGTAATCCTAGCCCCTGGGGATAGGGGTTCAAGTTTCAGCTTAGGCTGTCATTTATTGCTCGATTACTCCTTATTACTCTCTTGATTAACATTGCAAACACAGCCTGTGTTTTTTAGCTAAAGGTTAAGAACTTAGGTATGATACACAATAATCTGTCACATCAGTGTTATTTATGTGTTTTGTTTCCTTTTATGTTTTTCCTTACATCAGTACATCCATGAGAGATATTTTCAGATTTAATAGTAAGAAAATCTGAATTTTCATTCTAATACTGATGCATACAGTTTAGAGTAGTATATTTTAGTTATTGATGATAGAGAAAATGAAAATCCTCAAACAGTCCTTGTATAGGTCACACAATACTGATAATGTCTGAACTGTGATGTGAAAGAAAATAATAAGGTGATAACTCCATGGAATGCTATTGGTGTTGAATTTTCACTTTAGTTGCAATAAATTATGGGTGCTTTTAAAAAGAATATACCATACTATTCTATTTTGAAGGTATTTTTCTTACCTTCCAAAGATTATTTATCATATGTTGTAGTATAATTCATTTGCCGATGGGCATGGCTCCAGGGTGTGACTGATAAATACATCCTATGTGTGGAGGTTCTATACCAAGGCAGCAATGCCTTTCCAGCAGCAGTACAAATCCTAAGTGGAATACAGTAAAGAGGTAAATCATTGAGCAAAATGCTTAGCTCTGTTCAGTAATTGTAATAAGACTTTCTACCCAATCTGACTTTACCAGTAGCTTTGCTAGCTAATAATTAGTTTCCATCTAGCAATGGAAAAACTAGGGATAACCGTAGTAATTGGTTGGAAGGGACCTTAGGAGGACTCTGCTGAAGCAGGGCCAGATCTGAGATCAGACCAGGTTTCTCAGAACTTTATCCAGCTGGGTTATGAAAGCCTCCAAGGATGGAGCCTGTAGAACTCTTAAAGAAAAGTTTGGCTGTACCTGAACTGTTCCTGGCAATCAATGATTTGTCTCACCTGCTCGTTGCTATCTTGCTAACTGACGGCTGTTTGCTACCTGCATGTCTCAGTCAGCTGCGAGTGGTTTTGACCTCACAAATGCTGGGAGGTGAAATGGCTTCAACTGACATTTATTTGCTGTCACAACAGAAAAATTCCCTGAGAATACTGTGTTTTTCCATTCCTAGAGCTGTAATTTTTACATCAGCTCCACCTGCAGTGAAGGCAGAGGGTTTTGAAAATTGCTCTTCAAGAAGAGAGCCCAAGAGAGACTAAAGAATTGATGTGAGAATGGCCAGAGATGGAAGAAACCCATCCCTGCCATTGCATTGTGGAGAGGAAGGAAGATACCTGAATATGGGGATGGAGGGAACACAACATCATTTCCAAGGAGAAGAAAAGTCTGCCATGCAGAACAAAAATTGGTAAAAATAAGAATTAATGAGTTCAAGTTAGAGAAAGATTGTGATTCCATGTTAGAATTATGTTTTTAGTACTAAAGAAGGTAACACTGGAATAAGACCATTTTTGCTTGGGGCAGTTTTGGTGGTTTGTAAGAGGAGCTGGAGAACTATACATCAAGTATGACAGCCTTGTCATTGAGAGAGATGGATGACATGACATTTCAAGATGACTTTCAGTTGTATTTTCTATTGTTAGCTCATGTTAGTGTGTCTAAATGTATAATGTTTAATATTGTGTAAGATTTCAAGCAGTTAGTGTTGATGGTTTCAGATTAAAATAGTCACTAGACTTGAGAAGCTGAACTTACAGCTGAAAAAAACCAGTGAATGTTAAAAACAATTATACAAAATTTATTAATTTAAATGTCCATGGAAAAATTGCTTAAGGAGAAATTATGTGGTGGAACTCTGTGCCTCCTAAGGATTTAAAACAGAAATGCAAAAGGAAAATGAGTATTTAAATGGATGACAGAAACATATAAGCACCACACTTTTAAAGGAGAATGAATTCAAGAATTCAAAAAGGTAGTTGCAGAAGAATGAGGCTTTCAGATTAACTTTGTCTCTTGGTTCAATGTGACATGGGGTCTGTCTTTTGATGTGAATGGAGAGTGTACCCTAAAGGCTCATCTACAGGCCAGAGTACCTGCGCAAGCCCTCAATGCTGGGCACTGTGCACAGATCTGCCCTCTTAAATAACATTTAAAAGCTAGAATAATTCCAGTGTGCATAAATATCTTTCAAAGGCATACATGAAATAGCTGAATATATTATAACGAAAAGTAGAGTTCCTTGTCTGAACCACAGACTTCTCCAAAATTCCAGTCAACCACTTACCACATGGTCAGACACTTAGCTTTGATGAATTTCAGACAGCAATATACAGAAGACAGATGCTATTAAGGGGTGTCTGAGGTAAACAAGGCAGTTTTGGTATTTTTTTTACCACATTTGGGCCATTATCAGCTTTTCAGAAGTCATCTCTGCAGAGATGGTGCATTAATTGTTGCAGAGTTTTAGCGAAGCTTGCGTGACTGCAGCATCTTGGTTATATATTTCAGGAAATATCTTAGTAGAAAAATATGGTGTGTGACATATAAAGGGTGATCCAGCTTCCTTTGATTCTGTATTTTCTCAAAACCTCTAATTGCCATTCATTCCTATTTGCTAAAAATTCAAAGTGAGAGAGAAAATGTGCATTTTGAAGATTTTTTTTTTTTTTTGAGCTATCAAGATTCTTTCTAAATGTGGCTGAAAAGGAATAAGAGTTTCCTTGATCAACATTTCCACTCCAAACATGTTTGATCCCAATCCCAGTTTGGGGCCTTGTTTATCTTGACTAAGCTTCCATGTAGTTAAACTAAGTCTGATATGAACATTTAATATTTTAAACCTTTTGTTGAAACTGTTCTATTGAGGCAAGGTCTGAAAATTCAAGTTTATTGGGCATTAACCTAAACCTGAACTTTAATATTGGTCTTATTCATAAACAAAAATGTTATCCCTATTCAAGATCAAGAGTTTTTCCACCACTTCCTCAGTCACCAATAACAGTTCTCATAAATATCAGTGTGTTGTGAATTGTGATACAAAAGTAACCTTAGTTTAAATCTCACCATGCAGAAGTAATTTAATAAGAAGGTAATTGTCACTGGGACAATCCAATTTTCACATGGGAAAGAGTGAGCTCTTTCCCAAGAAAACAAAGCACTTAAACTTCTTTCCCTGAATATAAGAAGTTAGCAAGGGGTTTTCTCATGCTATCATGTTCTCTTACAAACTTCAAGATAAAAAAATATTTCTCGCATTTCTTCAGCTGCATAGATTGGCAAAGCTAAAGAAGAACGCTTGGGTGAATTAAGAGACAGAGGACAGCAGTTTGCTGCTCCTTTTTAACAACACACCTCTCTTTCAGACCCACAGCAAGTTACAAATGTACACCCTCCCTCAGTTGTTCGTAATGGTGTCCTGAAAAAATACATTTGAGAATCCCTCAAAACCCTACAATATAAAATCAGCTTAACCTCACCTGTGAAAAACAAAAAACCTGTAAAAAACAGTTAAGTGGTCACTTTGCACTTTGCAACAAAAATCCAAGCTTTTGCAAGAAAAAATAAAAATCTCTACACTTTTTGTCCTGCCTTGTTTTAGTCTTCCTTGGCCAGCACTGACATTTGTAGGGTTGCACAGGAGACCCTGATAAGCACTATACCTTTCCCAGGACTGTGTTCGGCCCGACCCCAGTGGTTTTCTGGAACTTACTGGAAACCAGTACTGGTACAAGGAGAACAGAGGGGTAGCCTGGGCAAGTAGATGGAAGAACAAGAACTTGATAGAACCAGGAACCTGGAGAAAATTAGTTACCATGAAACCATGACCTGTATCAGATAATGATTTAGATATCTAATTTTTAAAACTAAGTTTGGAGTACAGCTATAAGCAAAGTATAAAGTTACTAAACAATTGTTTTCTGATCACCATTTATTCTTGAAATGCTAAACTGTTAGTTTACTTAATATCATGTAAGGTGAAAGTGTATTTAGTCATTGTCTACTGTAACGTTTTATAGTGGATATACTATACAGTAGCAAACATCCATTAGAGTGTGTCTGACAACAGGAGAGTGGATTTTCAGTGCCTTCATAGTAATAATTTATAGTTCTTTAATCTCATATACCCAGGTTGCTTATAACCTAAGTGTATGAAACTGACTATTCTGATGAGAATGCAGACTAACATCTTGCTTACCTGAATATTTTCTTTGCCTAATATTTGGCATCTCAGAGAATCAGCTGAATAGTCTGAAGTTGCTGTGGGATTCAGGAGACCTCACTTACTTCTGTATGTTTGGAGTTTATTTTCCCTTTTGTTTTCTCATCCATCTTAGTTCTAGTGACACTTTCATTTTATGGAGAAGGGATGTATTTTTATCAGATTCTTGTCTTTCCCCTCAATATGATGTATGCTTAATCAGGTAAGTGTTTGAGTTACCATTCCTGGAGATATTGAAAGGACGTGTAGACGTGGAACTTAGGGACGTGGTTTAGTGGTGGACTTGAAGGTGTTGGATTTACAGTTGGACTTAATGATCTTAAAGTTTTTTTCCAACCAAAATTATTCTCTGATTCTAACTAAAATAATTGTGCTCTGCAAGTCATGTGCAAGCATAAGTAGTGTTCTGAAAATCTGTTCTGGTGGTTTTGTTGCAGAAAACATTCTGCCTCTGAAAGAAACAGTGTTATTTTGAAGTTCACTGTTTCTAAACAAATTCAGTCTTATTAGAGAAAAGTTTAAATTCTCAGCTTCTCTATTGGTCATGAAATGTCTGCGCAGGAAAAACATGACTGTGCTATAACTTCTGCAAGTTTGCAACAGCCTTCATCATCCATTGCTACATCTGCCACACTAAGTCTGAGAAAATCTTTAAACAATTCTCCCAGGTCTCTTGCATGACTTTATAAAAATCTTCAGTTAGTGCATTGTTTTCTGATGAAATTAACCAGATGCAGCACCAAAATATTTGGAAGAGATTTCCAAATAGCTCTGCATGGAACGACTGTCTATGCAGGAACACAGGAAAGTTTTGCAGCACAACGAAGAACTAAACAAAACAACTACCCCAAATTATGTCTTACATTTTGCCCATCTTGACAATGGGATCACAATCACACCTTGTCATGTCATACATAGAGCACCCCATATCCCATCACATAAACTCACCTCTTTTAGCCTCCATTCTTAATTTAACTCTTAATTTGGTACATTTAGGCATTTTAACCATCTAAGACAATAATTGCTGTCTCTCACCTGGAAGAAAGGGGAGAATGCTTTATGGGTTTTGATTTTTATGTGGTGCTCTGATACTTTTCCCTCTGAACAAAGGAGGTCCCTTCCGTAGTAGAGCAGATTAACTGATAACACATTTAAAGCAGGTCTTATGCACCTGGTTTGATACTTTTTGTGCCTTGATCCTAATCCTGTGTGTCCTTTCAGACATGAGATTGCTTTGGTTCCATGAGATTCAGTATATACCTGGTATATACCTGTCTATATCCCATAGCTTTCCATACAAGAACTTCTCCCCACCTCATTCTTTACACCATTTTCTGAAGTTACATTTTTTATTTCTTGCCCCTTTACAAAAGTGCTTATAATCTAGTCATGCTTCGGGGTACAGGGAAAGAAAATACTCCTTGTTGAATGCACCATAGCTCAGCTTTCCTTGATTCCTTTTGTCTTCTAATGGCCTCCTCCAGATATGAGACGAATTGGAAAATGTTTGTGTCTGGCACAGAAGCCTAGTGAATCTCTCATGTAAACTTCTAACTGGAGCAAGATTACTCAAACCAGAAAGATAATGCAGACTTTTCTGTTTCTACCTAGATATCTAAATAATTTACCAGTTTCTCAGAAGCTGTAAGCACTGGTAGCTTCAACAAGTTGCAGGCTATGCCAAAGTCTTCCTATATTTTTTCGTTCAAGATATAAAAATTCTCAGGCAATTCTTGATAATAAGCCAACCAATCTCTCTCTTTTTTTTTTTTTATTAGACTGCCCAGATAAACTTGTAATACTTGTGCATTCAGAAAATGCTAAATTAAAACCAATGTACAAAGTCTCTTCACAGTACAAATCAGAGTGCATGCATGTATGCTTATGTTACTTGTAAATATATAAAAATATAAATAACCCCACAAAACTCAAAGGAGCAATCTAAAAGTAAAGGAAAAGGCAGAAGCAGTTAAACATTTATATTTTTAACATTTAAAACAAAATGCAGATGAATGATAACTTGGAAGTCTTCAAATTAAATCTCATGGAAGAATTACAAGGTGAAGCAACCAGCTAAACCCATTCCTCTAGTAAGGGGATTTTAGTGGTTTTTGTAGAACAAAGAAAAGTGAATATAGGAAATTTTCTGTAAAGTTTGTTAACTGGACTTGAAACACTCAGTGATGAATCTTCACCACCCACTCACTCCCACACACTGCCACACATGAATAACATGCAAATTGATTAAGGTATGATTAGCAAGGGCATTGTGTTGTTTATTTTCAATAGGCTGGTTTTTTCATTTATTGATGTCACGAGCATATGACTGAACAGATGTCTTACCTAAAAAGACGGAGTTGACAGTGTAACCTGTATTCTCAAAACTCTTTATTTACTAGGGTGGTGTGAAAAACATTTAAGACAAAAACTCCTATTTCTCACCTAGAATTTAGAGTGTGAAGTGGTTTGTGGGTTTTAATTCTCATGTCTGTCTTAGGCCTGATTCAAAGCCATTGCAATTGTGGGAAGAGTTGCACTAATTTCAGGAGGCTGCTCTGTACTATTCTTGCTCTGTCAGCAGGTATTCTGAGGTAGAGTATCGGTAATAGACTTTACACAGATACTAGGGATTCCCTAGGTTCTATGTTTTCACTGGTAAACTGGAGGACAAACTAGGCTTTCTATTTATTCTTATTCCACCATTCCCTTTGCACTGTTCTCAGTGCATTGTAAAGCAGAAAGTATTTGGTTTGCTTTCCATTTGTAAATAATTCCTTGCTTCCAGGTTTGAAATGCACTAAATGATGTAGACATATAAAGTGTAAGTACACAAAGAGATTCACTTATTGGTGTATTTGTAAAACACATGCCAGCAAACACATATCAAAACTAAATTTCATGTCACTGATGCTGATTTAATTGCTGATTAGTAAAATGGTCTCTATTTTTCCTTGTTTTAGTCTTTGATTTATACTATAATAGAAATACAACAAGAAAATAACTGAAGTATTTTATTGTTGATTTTGCACGAAATTACTAGAACTGAGGTAGTTTTTCAATAATATAAAAATGTAAAATCAACTATCACTCACATTCACATCACAGTTCTATTTAATTACAGTGTTTATCCAGTCAGATAATTAGTGTTCAGTTTACTGTCATAATAGTGTCCTCAAGGCAGAAATCTTTCCATTCACGGAAAACAGAAATGAGGTCCAATAAAGGTAAAAATATGCTTTTTTGCTTACTTTGTAAGGCATAATCATTAAAGTGTAGTCATAAAAGCTGATTTTAGAATAATTACAATGCTAATTTGCAAAATATGAAGAACAAAGCTGGAAAGTAACTGAATATTGTTTATGCTGGAAAGAACATGATTAATTACATTATGTTTAACTGTACTTTTTTCCACCCAGTGAGCAGAGATCACATTCATATTGTGCTCTGTGTCTCTGTGGAATTTGATTTTGGCAAGTTTCCGTAGTCATAATCCTAATATGATGCTAAATCAGGAATGCCTACAGGGAGTTGGGTACCATCAGACTGGCTACTGTAATCAAGTGTAACTCCAAAGAGAGCTGGATTTTATACATCATCTATACTTTATGAAATTGTATTGAAAGTATAAGATAATTATCTTCTGCAGTGGGCAAGATGTACCATTTGGTTAATTACACTTTTGGTTTTGCTTCTCTTAGTTACCAGAATTAGTGCCACCACTTATTTGCATTAATATTGCAGGAAAATTGATATAATTCTAACATAGTAATAGCAGTCTGGTAATATGGCATCAGCTAGAAAGGGATCTTGATTGACTTTGTTTAATACGAGCTGTTCCGTTTCAAGAACAACTTCAGGAGTGTCTACTACCTGCCATCTCTGCTGAGTTAACACAGCTGTGCAACAACGGTCTCTCAGATTGTTTTGCACCAAGGTTTTTGGGTGATTTTCCATTTCATCAATAGTGAATTGCTAAATTCCATTATAAAACAACATCTCTGCTAGACAGTTTACTCAGCTGAAATGAAACATGTAAAACTAGAATGCTAAAAAAAAAGCCCTAAAAATACTAAATAGTCTACAGGTTGAGTATGTGTTTAGGCAAAAAAACAGCTGTAGAAAGGAAATTACTACAAAGGAATGCTTTTGTTTGGATTGAATTAGCTTTGAACACGAAAGATGTCAAGTTTCTGCATTGGAAATTGGGTTAAGTTCAGGAGACCGTATCTGTGAACAGCACATGAGTTTTGAAGATGTGGGGAAAAGCTGGGCAAATTGAGAAGCTGCACCTCACTTCTAGTGCTGAAATCGTCTCATTCCTATAACTTACTGGTTGGGTATTCTTGGATTTTATGTTCTGTCATTTTTCAGCACATTTTATTCTTTTCCCCAGAGCACAGCACTGTCCGTGCAAGCACTCTGCTCTACAGAAGGAGACATATTTTTTGCCTAGAAGTATAAAAGGCATTGCTTTTGTTAAGACCATAAGTTATTCAGAGTTCGGTTTTCTAATGCAGTTGCATTTTTTTCATTTCTCTGAGGATACAGTAGTAAAAAGTCACAATTACAACATAACATAGAAATCAAGAGCCTCAGAATACTTCACTTTAACAAACATAACTTATTTGTTTGCTTAACAGGAGTTAAAAAGCATATGTAAACTAGTGCTATTGAATACTTTATAATTGGACAAATTAAGTCAGTGATCCAAAGTTCTTGTAGGGAAATTCAGAAGAAAAGCTATTCCCTCAGCAGCACATGTGAATGTGTAGGGTTAATAGCTGCACGAATGTATGAGCATGTCTCCTCAACTGTGATATGTGCACCAGTGCAGGCTTACGTTATTTGTTCCATTTTCAGTCTGTTCTATATATTACTTCAAATATGATTTATAATAAAAATCTTACTGTGATTTTTCTGGTGTCTAGGCCTTGTGTCTTATGTCAAAAAGGAATGGAGTGCTTTACTTTGTTGTTGTTTTAATGTTCTCTGCCTGGAATCCCTCCAATAATGAATGATACTCTAATCATAGAACCATAGACTGGTTTTAAGTTGGAAAGGACCTTAAAGATCCTCTACTTCCAAAACCCCAGTCATGGGCAGGTACAGTAGAGTGTAAAATTTGGAGAGAAATAAAATTCTTACGTATTTTTCAAAGTTTGTGAACTCTACAGTGCTGTGTAGAGGGATTGAAATTGCAACTTATTTGCATATCTGATAGTAAAACATCATCCAACTAATTCCAAAACTGCATATTTTGCATTCTACATTTGTTTCTTCATGTGAAAGCCTCTATAGTATTAAATTAGTGACATGTAACAACTTTCTCTTTTTTCAAGAAGGGTATTTTTAGCAAGGAAAGACAAGAATGAGTAATTTAATGCCATCAGAAATATATAGCATTAATATAAGATTTTAACTCCATCCAGCTGGCTGTAGATCAAGAATATCAGGCAAAACTCAGCCATGTCTTTCTATAAATTATCCCTTTCTTTTGTTGGTACTCCAGCTCACCTTGTCATTGGTGTAAAAAACTTATCTCTAAAATCCAAGCTTTCCTTTTCAAAGAAATTATGAGCATCTTGGCACAAGAGTGTCAGGAAGGAGGTGATGCTCTATGGCCCTAGCAGGTGGATGCTTGGAGTGGGATATTCTGTCCCCTCCTTAACCACAGGGGACTGCACTGGCACTAATGGGCACTGGCACTGCTCAGTCTGGAAATCAGCAGATGCTTTCAAAGGGAACACACACAGGGCAGGGGGGAGTGATTCAATCCCCCTGAGGGCATTAAGAGAGAGCACCGAGTTTGCTTTGAGTACTGTCTGCTTCTGTACAAAATTTTTGCTCTGAAAATTAGTATAGGTTTTATGCTTAACAATCTACACCCTTTTCAAAATGTACCCTTTGCCACAGCTCTACTGAGCCAAAAGATGTATGTGGGGAATGGGACTGCAGTAGGGACTGTGTGTGTGATGTTAAACAGTGGCTACAGGTGAAAGGCAAAAACACACTTGGAGAAATACAGGGTTTAAGAGAGCAAGGAAGTGAAATACATCCACTTCCATTTTGCCATGCCTGGATAAGACAGAATGGATGTATTAAATCCAAACTTAGTGTCAACTCTTTAACTGGTTTATTTTGTTTGAGTTGGTTAAAGTAACTGTAATGTATTGATAATATGGGTATAAAACCTCTTGAAAGCTTAAAGAAAAAGGAGGGGATAAGTATCAACTGTTCAGAATAAAAATTATAACATTATGAGCAGAGAATTATATTCAGAAATTGCCAGTTATCTCATACATGTTGCACAAGGCAACTTGGTAGTAAAAAGGCACACAAGCACTTGAAGACATGGGAATACATAGGGGAAAAATGTAGTGTTATTCTTGTCAATAATGATATAAGATCCAAAATTACAAAAGTGGCTAAAAAAAGGAGCTAAATCTCATTTGCAGGCATGTTCTCAAAAAAGTTTTCATTCTATTGACATTGTTTGCTGATGATAGCAACAGGACTTGTAAACTGTTTTCCTTGTAAAAACATTTTGGGTTTTAATAATTTAGGAGTTAATTCAAGCATCCTTCATTCTAGGAACAGTTACAATATTTTCTGATCTAAACATATGGATATATTCAAATTTAACTGGCTTTTTTATCACACCAGTGAGGATACAAATTAAAGGAAATATTGTTTTTTCCAGTCCATGACCTAAACTATTTCCTCCTTGTGTGGAGACATGTTAAAAATAAAATCTCTAGACAAAAAATATATCAAGTTTGACCTAGAGTTTATGGTTGTGATGCATGCCTGAATTATCCTATGCAAATGCCTTAAGGGAGAAATTAATGTTGCAAGGGCTTTCTTTGACCAGACATCTTCTAATGCCCAAGTTTTGACATCATAATGGTAAAGGCAGGTTTTCTGTATATTCCTATAAATGTGATTTATATTTTTGGGTTCTAATTTGGAAGGTAAGTAGCTATCAATGGGAAATAATGTGAAAGACTGGAAGCAAAGAAAATACCATGTTTCCAAAAGAAAACAAATTAATTGCTAGTACCTTGCTGGCTATAGATCGTATCACACTTCAGTAATAAAATCCCAGAATATACACAAAAGGGAAATACAAAAAAGATAAAAAGGTTATAAAGCTTTTGGAAATCCACTGGAGAATGTGGAGGTTAAAACTGTCTAAACATGATCTTATCATAATATTTGTTCTGTGTGTTGTGAGGAATGTCCAACTCAATATTAGCCATTTTTATTTGTATGTGTTATTTTTTTGTATAATGCTTAGACTTTCATGTATATAAATTGATAGTGCCCCAGCAAAACAAGTGTTTAGTAAGTTTTAAAAACAGAAACTATAGATAAAATGTTGATGTGAACAGCAGCCAAAACCACAAAGTTAGGACTTCTAAACCGAATAGCTAAATCCCATAATGATAATATTATTGTTTTCTGAAAGCAGTGTTTCCCTGCAAAGCCAGCACGTTGTGTCAAGACTGAGTATCACTTTGAGCAATATTTTGCCACCTCTTCATTTCAGCAGATTTTTCTCCAGCATTCTCAATCTACTACATGCAAAGCAAGATTATACTGTTTTGGCAGGATGAATCAAACAATTTGTTTGGGGAAAATTCCAGATTCTTTTTTTTCTTTTTTCTTTTTCTTTTTTTTTTTTTTAATAAAATATGTCATATCTTTCCAGTGTGAGAAAAAAAGAAAACAAAAGGAAAAAAAAAAAAAACAACCACAAAACAAACTAAAAAAACCCACACAGCCACCACAACTTCTGTTGCTGCAGTGTGACAATGAATTTCTAATTTTTAAGTCAAGTGTAAATTTTAGGTTGATTAGCCTTTACAGTGGTGTATTTCCAAGCAAAACCGATAGAAATAAAAGCACAGCTAGGGGAGTGTGTAGGAAGCTGGTTTGGTGACAGCACTGGCATTCTCTGGATATGTGAACTGGCGAGAGTCTTGCTCACCATGGCAAACATGCCCCCTGCCACGAAGGAGGTCGTGTCTACTCTGTTAGCAGACGCTCAGCTGGTCCACTGGGCTTTCTCTACTCATGCAGATTAGATGAAATAACTGTGCTGACATCTGTAAACCTCAGGTATCAATTCAGCATCAGTTAAAATGAAGATCCATAGAGTGGTGATTAATCATTTGGAACATTCTGCTTTCAATTTGAAAGAAAGCAAAACTTAGCCATTTCATTGATTTCTAAGGTATTTTGAAGTGACATTCTCTCATAATCACTCCAAACTCAGTTCAAATTCATTAGGGGATTTTGCAAATTCATCAGCTTTTTCAGCAACCCAGTGCAAAATATCAAGTTGTAATGCAAAATGAAATACAGTTTCCATGGGTTTGACCTTTGTATTGTACATTGTTCGTAACTCTGTTTTGGACTGACAGATTTGTATTTCTGCTTTTCTAAGATTTAATTAAGTATCCTCCACCTCTGTCTTCACCTAAAGATTATGTAGACTGTGGTTTATATTACTATTTTATCTATACATATCCTTTAATTCTATCTTCCTTTAATTCTAGGCATCATTTAATTCATGTTTTGCAATGACTTTGAAGCAGTTTATGAAAATCCTGCTAATGGAGTCCTAACAAGAGGATTCTGTATAGCCTGAAAAACGGCTTAGTGACTATAAAATAAAAGGCTAATTTGGACATTTGTACTGCCTACTTCTTGGGCACAATGATGATTGTAACATCTTTGCCTCCATTTCTTAAGAAGAATTTATAAAAACATTATTTCAAGTCAGTTAATGGAACTTCCTATTTTCTAACTTCCCATTGTGAAAATCCTTACAGGAACCAGTAGGGGTTTTCATATTCCTGAATTTTGAGGCAGGCTAGTTAGCTAACTTTTGTTCTATATAAAAGGGAAAGGGAGGAACTCCTTGAGAGCATTATTTAGTCCATCTAACTGAAGATCTTGCTTTTAAGTGTCTGCTCTGTTTCCATTTTCTCCAGAGTGTAGGGAAATTAACGGCATAAATTCTGTGTTTGAGGCTGTGGTATAAATACCCTCATCCTTTTCTCTTTCCAGTGAGAGGATCTGTGTTCACTATTACCCTGATGTACCTCATGGGTATCAAGAATTTAGAACCAAGACAGAAATCCCTGCTACAAATTGACAAAACATAGTTACACTAATGAATTCCACAAAGAAAAGTAGTTGTGGTTATCCTCAGCTGGAAAATGGCCTCTTCGAATTTCTTTCCTATTTCCATCACAGATTAACCTTCATCATTTGTATTTGTACAATCAAATTAATTAACTTGGTGTGAATTGTGAGAAGAGTTTAGAATCAGTAGCTGTTTTAAAAGCATGTGTATCAAAGTAATGATATATTTATTCCAAACAATTGTGCTTTTAAAACAATTTAATTGCTATAACGGATGTATATTAAATATTAATAAAAAATATTTTCCAAGGAGTACATCAATACTCAGTAAACTGGTTGCACAAAGCAGTATTTTTTTTTTAAATCTGCTTATTATTCAGTGTGCTTTCATGGCAAATTAAGAAACAGCTTTAATAATTTAATTCTTTCTAACTAATTCCATTTCAGATTTATCAATTGTATTTTCTGTTCCATAGGAAATAACAGAAGATCGGGATCGTTCACGACTGGATTCCATGGTGCTGTTAATTATGAAACTGGACCAGCTTGACCAGGATATTGAAAATGCGCTCAGCGCAGGCTCTTCCCCATCCAGCACCCCGACTTACAAACGGAGGCATATACCTGTAAGCCAGTTTGCTCAATTTTTTCTTGTTATTCTAAGTAGAATCTTTTTTTGTTTCACCTTTTTCTTTCAGTCCTCACATTATTCAGCTCCTTGGTTTAGAACTAAAGCACTTTTTGTAAAGAATTTTACTTGTATTTTTGTTTGTATCTATACATGTTTTGAAGGCAATAATATTGGCATCTGTTATTTCCTCTTGGCATCATTTCCTAAATGAGAGCTTCAGAACTCCCAGATGAAACAAAGGGAGATAACAAGATTCAGAAAATGTCTGGCTCTCTAATTATCACTTACTGTACAAGCAGAGTCAGCACAGTCTCAAGATCACAGCAGTTTCAGAACATGAGTGTGTGTCATTTGACAATACATAGAACTGAAAGTATGCCTTGTTTTTCTGCTAGTGAGAGACACAAAATCCTATGTCATTCAAAGTAAGATTCTGGGTAGAACTTGAATTATTTAATTTGGGCAGGGGGGTGTTTACTTAAATTGATCATTCTTTGCTAAAAGTAATCCAAAAGGAGATGGGACAGCTCACAAACATGACTGATGCATTCCTTTTTGTCTTTGAAGAACATTAAATACTTGAAATGGCTGATTCAAGGTATTCTTGTGCAGGCTTCCTGTTAATTTCACCCACATGTGCTGCAGCTGTTTTTCAATTCAAGAAACCTGAAAAGTACTGCCCCAAGATCTCTAGACTAACATTCGGGTCATTTGTTCTTGTTAATGATATTCCCTTGTAAATAATGAGGAGTTTTGGCTTTGAAAGCCAGGCTTCATTATTGCTAAATGAATGGTCTGCAGGTGAGAAAATCTGTATTTAAGTTTCAGGGGGTTTGATCAGCTGAAAATTATGTAATTTATCATTTTTAAAGGACATCACGTAATTTCACTTTTAACAGTTAAGCATTTTCCCCATGGATATCAATGCTCTCACAGTATCTCCTTAAACACTGATGACACAGGAAATCTGAAATACAATGTTAACATCTGTTTTCTATATCTCACCAGTCCATGCCAGCATTTTAGCTAATTTCATACAGCAATAAAGGCAGTAGAGGCAATGTGTATAAGTAAGCCTGTATCATAATCAGAGGTGGTTCCTGTTTCTGTGCTGCAAAGCAGCCCTGAAGAAAACTTGCATCAAACATTGTTTGAACCTTTAATTATTATGGACCAGAAGACCAAAAGATCTGATTTTCAAGATACATAGGCATTGAGTTCAGGCTCGTATTCATTTTATGGTAAGAAATCATTTGAATGTAACATAAAAACCCGGTTAATAGGGCAGGGAGCATGGTGCTGCACTGTGGCAGCATAGCTCTGCTAACCAGAAACTTCTGAGAGCAGCTGTAGCCAAACCGACTGCTACAGAGGCTGTTCCATGGCTCTGCTGCATTTTCCAGTGCTTCACATTGCAGAGAATTCACTGGCAGGAAATATCTGACTCAAGTACATGGTCCTGCCTAGAGTGCAGCTTTGTCCCTGATTTCTAACCCTTTTCAGAACACCACACACCCGCGTACATGGCATAGAGGCACCTGTCTAAATGGCAGCTTTGCGTTGGAAGACCAGAGACTTAACTGGAATTAATGAACCAAAGCATGCTGGATCTTTTCAGCTCAGCAGCAGAACCGCTGAGATGCCTCTGCCCTATATTTCCTCTATTCTAGGAACCTGGCATTAGGAAATTGAGGCTTTGGCTGCACAGAGTTTTCTGGGATTAATAGTTTTGATGTTCTTTTGCACTGTGTAGCTGTACTCATGCAGGCTGTACCTCGGTTGATAATCCAGACAGTATATGGCTGGTTCTGCACACAGCCAGGTCTTTGCCAGACATGTGTCACAATTTATCTGCAAACACTATAATCCCCTGCTCTCACTCTATGCAGTAAATCAAGCATGTGCTAAATTTTTACTTCCTCAACAATAAAACATACTGTATATCTTCTTTTTATTCTCAAGAAGAGGAATGTAATCAATGTCATTAAAAGTAAGGGCATTTTAACCAGAAATAGTATTTGGCTGATAAGTGTCTGCTGATTCGAAAAAACTAAGGAGCTGTACCTCTGAATTGTATAAACTGCTGGATGGTGATATCATTTCATCTCGTAATGGTTTACAGATGTTCACTAGCTTGCAGTGCTGCAGAGACAGAAGGTGGGAGCACACAGGAAATACTGAATATCAGAGAAAAATGTCAAACTTCTGCAGCCCCAAACTGATTTTTCTTACCTTGCATTCTACCATTTGATATTAATAGTGGTTTATAATTTCAGAAGAGCAGCTAATGCAAATCAGCACATTGAAATGACTGCAAGCATATGTATTTAAGTGAGCTTGCCTAAATATTTCCATTATTTAGCAGAACTATGTTTTTATTTTGCATTCACATTTGCTAAAGAGACTTGCAATATTTCTCTACAGGATGTTGAATCTGGTTCTGAAAGTGGAGTGGATGTTGCTTCAGTAAATCACTCACAAACAAACTTGTCTTCTAACACGAATGCTCCTGACCTAGCACCTCCCTCTTCAGTAGCCAGCTCTGGAGCTAAACCAAAGGCTGGGGTGAGTACAAAGGTTATTTTTTTTTTTTTTTAAACATCTCTCATGATTCCAGATTGGAAGTGAAATAAAGTATTATACTATTCATTACTTGGATTGTACAGAAGAATGTATGTGACACTGAGGAAAAAAAATGCAAGTTGTCTCAAAGGGCCATTTGAGTGGCAAACAATACCAGAAGTTTTCCATTTAAAAACACACTATTAGCAGCTGATGATTGCAATAAGCTGAGTTTTTATATGAGAAAATAATTTAAAGGAGCTATACTATTTAGGAAGGTAAGTTTATTACATACTATCTGCTCCCTCTTGAACTTGCTGTTTCCACTGCCTCAAGAAGCACAGAAATCTAGACTCTTCTAAGCTTTGTCTATGCTGAAAAGTCTTAGCATAAGTCCTGTTCCATCTGTTCACATATTGAAATGTTTCTGGTAGCCAGACCAGCAGAAAATCTGTTATAAAATATTAAAATGGAAAGTGTAGTTTGCATAAATATATGTTTAGAACAAGTCTATAAAAAGTAAAATAGAGGCTACCTGTCATTCACTGCACTGCAATAATAGCAAGTTAACTAATGCCTTTGATTGTGGCTAACAGAAGTTCTAATAAACATTTACATTTGGGATTGTTCACTTGTACAAAAATAAATTCACTTGTAATTTATCATAAGTGCATAACTATAGAAAACAGGGAGCTCTGCACTCTGTCACTGCATACACAACAGCACAAATTCTCAAATAAGTACATACGTTAAGCTAGAAGGTGATATCCCATTTTACCAGATCCTGAGAAGCACACAGGCACTTTTTCACTTTTTAAGGTATTAAAAATCCCTTTTAAATTTAGGTTTCTCTGCTAATATTTGGGGAACTCTTAACACCTGGCTCTGCAGAAGTGTGGGTCACTTCCTATGAGTTAGATATTATGTGTTAATTCATTTTCAACAAGTATTTATTTGACTTTTGCTGTGATGAATATATCATGCTGAACGTATATGCAAATGTTATTTTATTATATAATTTTATAATTTTTTTATAAGTCAAGTTAAATTTTCTCCAAACACAGCTCTCTTCTAAACTTTTGCAGGCTGCAATTCCTTACACATTAAAGCAATCCATGTAGTGACCTCTGAAAATCCACAAAATGTCATGTTCTGTCTGTAAAGGATATTGTAGTTTTTAGGGTTTGGGGACATTTTTTGTTTTGTTTTTGTTTTTCTAGTTTTGATTTGGGTTTTATTTGGAGTTGGTTTTAGTTTGTTTTTTTTTTGTCAGACTAACTATACGAATAAAATTATTTGGCACTTATAACTCGGTGAGCTACTTTTTTAATGGTAATGGACTGTTTCAAAGATCTTACTCCCTTTTTGCAACTGCAGATCTTCAAGGATTCCAGATGCTTAGTCTCCAAGGACGACTTATTTTGTTGTGTTTATTAATAGCATGTAAACAGGAGTGCGAGGGAGATTAGTTATAGTATGGAATGATGTGTGGTATTTTTAAACAAACTGTAGCCAACTGTTGACCGCATCAAAATCAGACTGTAAAGCTAAAACACCACATCATGTGCAGACCTGGCGAGTAGAAATACTAAGGCAGGTCAGGGAGACATGAATTCAGATGAAGTTCCTGATAAAGAACTTGTGAAAAATATTAACTAGACAGGATATAACTCATAGGTACGAAATTTGTGTACCAACAAACTATTTCCATTCATTCAGCTTTGTACATTCAGCTTTATATGGATTTAAACCAAACAATTTCAAACGGTGTCACAATGTGTTAGAATATCCATAAGCTTAATTTGCTTTGGTAATCATAATGGAAATTATTCACTCTTTGGTTTATGGAAAGCAGGACATTTTAAATTTTCATGAACAGATTTTATTAAATGTTAAACAAGAATTGTGTTTAAAATTCAGTATCAATTAGAATTTTCTCTGCAAATTAATAATAGATATTATTTTAAATAAAATTAAGGTTATATGTGTATATTTTCATGCACAAGTTATTTAACATTTCATGAAATTTCACTCATGGATAGTCAAATCCGTTCTTGTCAGTGTGAATGCCTGTGTACCATACATATCCGTGTATTTAAGCACACACATGCACACACACACACAGAGAACTCCTTACTGAATACAGGCATGACAAGGAGGAACAGGACTCTTGACAGAGCATTATAGAAAATCTTTGCTATGATTCTGCAGGGTGCACTATGAAGGCCTTTGATATGCAGATGTACTTGCCATTTTGGGTTTATGGGAAGTGTACAGCTGAATAACCTTTGCCCTAAATTTAGGATGCCACAGTTCTATCTCATGGTCAGGGTCAAAGAGCAGCATGTGATCAATAGAGTGCTTGAACCTCAAATTGTACATGTTTGAAAAGGTGCATATATGGACAATCCATGTGAAAATAAGGGTTTGTGTGACTGAACAGATACATTTCCCACATAATTCAGGATGGAATAGTAAGAAATGGTTTTGACATCCTTATATTACTTACATTTACAGAGTAAAAAAAATCATGCTTCTATAATTAACCTTTCTTTATGTGCTGGAGTTTTATTAATCAGTCTCCAAAATAGACAAAGATTTTTGTATATTAACATTTGAGGATATACACTTGGCTAGCATTAATCACATGAGAGTTGAAATCAGCTTAAAAAAATAAGAAATCAACAGTCTTTTGCCCCAGCAGCCATGAGAAACACTGGAAAAAGGGAATGTCTTGTCTCGATTTGGAGAGAAAGGAATGTAAATATTCTACATGTCCTTGTTTTCTACAAGCCAATGCTAAACATCTGGACACTTATGTAAAGACCAGAAATTATTTATTTTTGAACTTGGGTTGATCATTATAGAAACAGCATATGACTACAGTATTTAAAATGTATTTTAATAACTAAAGGTAAGTTACTATATCCTTCTCCAATGCCCAGTTAAAAGCTAACCAATTAAGGAAAACTTGAATCAATTAGCATTGGGTTTTAGGGTTTTTTTACTTCCTCTGTACCAAAAATTGGCTGAAGGACGGCAGCAACTAAGGCCTAAAAATTGTGGCCAAAATTTTGTCCTTGAACATCTGCTCTGCAAGCCTGTTTATTTTCTGTTCAGGTGAAAAAAACCCAGCCATGATTATTTTCTACTCCTTGTCTTGGCAGTCTTATCCCTTCTGCTTCAACAGTGTCCAAGCTAACCTTAATCACCCTGCACAAAGGTAATCAGGAATCTATTATCACCAGAATGGCTGGTACCTGGGAACAGATTGATTGTCAGATTAGCTATAATGGCTCATTTAAGATGCTTTCAATTCTCAAAGTGATTTAAGACATCAGTTATGCCTGCAAGTATAAAATTACATAGCCTGGCTGAGCACTGGAATGGGTTTTGGGCATGGCTGCTGGTATCACTGAAACCTTGGGTGAGATCAGGAGTTCACTTTCACAAATCTTTTTACTGGTTTGGGACAGATTTGCAAACTTTTCATTTATGTGTAAAAATATCTAGCTTCTCACATATGTTTTTGATTCATATTATAGTTTAAAATTTGATCTTTTTAAAGAAAGCCAAATCATTTTGTGAAAAATATTTTTGAGATTTGTAGATTAAGAAAGAGTTCAAATTTCTTGCTACTTAACTACACTTTCTTACTTATGAAAGAAGATAAAATTTATTGTAAGTAAATGGAAGCCTTGATTTCAGAATTAAATATTAATGAAGGAGAATTATCAGAATTGTTTCAAGGGTTCAAAATGTTTTATAGTAAATTCAACAAACTCTGAGATATGCAAACACATACAAAATATGTCAGTGCATTTGTGCTGACAAACCTTTAACTGTGGGTCATGCAATTTAAAAGGTGATAGATTTTGGTATCTGAATCATGCTTTTATGTTATATTTACTTATTTATCAAAATCCTCATAAAACTTTTCTAAATTTTGCTGCCATTTTATTATTCCTTGAATTCTTATTTTACTCATTCAAGCAAAATTGAAAGTTATTTTTGTAAGCATTAAGGAGAAAGATTCTTACTATGCAACATTAATTCAAATATCATTTATTTAAAACTTGATGATTTTTGTGAATACAAGATGAGAAAAGACTTCTCAGGACCTGATCAGGTTGATTGATTTAGTATTGTCTTACATATCCATATTTAAAAGAAAGTGTTTTAGGAGGCAACATAAGGGAGTTAATTATGAAAATAACTTTTCACACAATCATATTTTTATTTTAATTCTAAATTAATTTATTTAATTTGCCTGTTATTTTACCCTACAAAAAGTAAATTACCATGAAGTTACACTTGCCAATCATGTATAAGAAAACAGCAGGATTATGCTGTATTTGTTACGTGAACGTCTCAAAAATTTTCTTTGACTCTGTCTTGTTTCCTAAAGACTTATTTTTTCCCAAATGAAATCGTGGCAGAGCTTCTTGTTCTGTGGAGTCTTTCAAGCGCTGTAGATCTTACATGCCTTTTTTTTTTTTTTTTTTCAATGAGAGTAAGCTACTCCTACAATTTGAACCAAAACCACTGAATCCAGTTATGACGTCTTTGACAGGTGTTACCTTTGGTTTGGTCAGAGACAGTCTCTCTGTCTTACTTTTTTTGTCCCTCAATATTGAATCCTGAGTGGCCAATGTAAATTCACAGTGTGATGAAGAGTTTGCAATTTTGCACAGCTACAGCATGACCCAGGAAATACATGTATTAGGCTGTCTGCTTTCAGTTCCAAGTTCAATCCCAACAAAATATTGGGAATCTAAATAAATACTCAGCTTCTGAAGTGCTAAGCATGAAGACTTCTGAGACTTTCCAAAATGTCAAGTTGTAGATTTACATTTCTGTCTCTTCTTGAACTTGTTTATAGTAGACATGCTTATGTACTGTTTTTTTCTCAAGTTTTCCCCCTTCTGTAGAGTTGCTGATACTGTCTTCAATACTGTTTCCATCTGGTTGTGTACAATAATCATTTTTTATAAACTGAAGAAAAGGTTTATGACTTCTTCAGCAGTAACGTCACTAATTGTGCTGTTGGTAATGTCAAGTACATTTTTCACTGTAAGCTGCCACCTGGTGTCTTGCTCTTTGAGATGAGGGGCACTACACAGGGGTCATCAAGCACTTGGACATAGGCAGATATGTTTTTGCAGAATTAAGGCCTTATGCTGCAGTTAAAAGGTTTGATGATCAGATGGAATTACCATAAGGACACGGAATGCTCCTCCTAATGCCATGTGCCTGGTATCTTAGAATCATAGATTGGTTACAGTTGGAAGGGACCTTCGAGATCACATAGCTCCAACTCCTCACCATGGGCAGGGACACCTTCTGCTAGGCCAATGGCTTGTAAACACATACAGAATACCAAATACCAAAAACATACAGAAAAATCTTAAGTGACCTTTCCCAGCCAGACTGAAACTTCCACTATACCTATTATGATTATATTCAAGGGATTTTAGTTCATGTGCCATCAATTAATAAGTAATGGTTTAGACTGGATATTAGAAGAAAATTCTTCACCAAAAGGGCTGTCAAGCATTGGACAGGCTGTCCAGTGAAGTGGCTGAGTCAGCATCCCTGGAGATGTTTGTGTAGATGTGGCTCTTCGGGGCATGGTTTAGTGGTGGACTTGGCAGTGCTGCGTTAACAGTTTGGCTCAATGGTCTGGGAGAACTTTTCCAAACCAAATGTGGCTACAATTCTATTCTAGACACTCACCACAGGGTACCCGAGTTTGCATTCAGGTTCATGATGTTAATGAGAGTCACAGTTTGAAATAACTCTGTGATGCTCAGCAGAATTGTGAGGGCTCCACCTTAAAAAAGTTAAGGGAATCCATTCTATATGTTCATTATTTGACTGCCACCATGTCCCAGTGAGATAACATTGTAATTTTAGTCCTGCCAGGTAATGTGGTCTGAAAAAACATGCCAAGTTTCTACATAAAAGTGGTCATAGGTTGAATTTCAGCAAAGAAGGTCTCTGCTACACAGTAACATCATAAGAGCTAGAATGTGAAATGCAAGAGTTCAGGCTCATACTGTAAATTATTGTGAATCTGGGGGGAATAAAAGTACATTTTGTATTTAGCTTATGAATACAGATGTTCTGGAAAAAACACGTACATAATACAGAATTAATTAGAACATTTCTTTTGGATTTCAGTACTTTTTCAAAACTAATAACTTTTAAAGATGAAGAATCTCATCTCAGAAATTTCTAATTCTCCCTCTGATTGCTATGCATCCCAAGATTATCTAGGGAATAGCTGAAGCTTGTTCTAGGAACAAGTTAAAAATTAGTATAAACTTTTAGAAAAAAATTCTAAAGTTAAACATTATATTTAGGTGAAGTTACCACTATTTTTAAGAAGAGATATACCTTTTGATGTAAAAAAATTAATAAATAATATTATTTAAGTGTTGCAAAAAAGCATTTGTGACCACTCTTATTCTAAATAACATAATTCACTCCTTTATATTTGAAAATTGATATTAATGAAGATGTATGTGACAGATTACTGACTTGTGTTTGACTGATCTATATAATATCTAATAATATTGCTATGCATAAATAAATCAATTTTAAATAGTTTATAGTATATTTTTCATTTATATTTAGAAATGACAGATTGTAACTTTGATAACAAAATGCTTAGACTGAAGAAAAAATTGTAAGTGAAAATTTCTAAGTCATTTGTTGACTTAGAAGTTGTTCCCAAAACAATGTTTATATTGGAAAAGGAAAGAAATACGCAGACAGCAATTTGCAAGTGGGGAAAAAAGTTGTTTTATCTACTATGCATGGATAAAATAACCTGTTTAGTTATTTGCACCCATTTCAAGCAAATAGACACTTTTCATGATGACACACTTACAGCCAGATAAGGCTCCTGGCAGCCTTGTCTCCTTCCATGGGTTTGTGGATATGGCTATACCGTCTCATTTACTGGAATCTCTCAGGTGAAAATTATAAGCAAATGTCTTCTTCTAAAAGCTCTTTGCAACCATTAGGTTAAAGCATTAGCTTAAATATTATGGTGATGGTAACAGTGGGTGGACATTTATATTCCCTTAGTTCGAGAAACAGCCTCAAGAACTTTCAAAGTATAACAAATAGCAAATTTTAGATGGGCCTGCCTTAACAGTGTTGAATACTCTGTCTTATACATAGTCTGATTTTCCAGACTAGCAGTGTTGAGGACAGGGATTCACCCTACTATATTAGATATAAATCTGGGAAGGAAGAAAGTAAAATTATACTGTGTGTAAACTTAGGTGTCTTTGCACTTTAAAAAAAAAAATAAAGATTATTCCTCATCAGGAAATCTTCTCCTCTTGTGAAATCAGCAGTAGAAGGCTCAATTTCTCTAGACATGGTAGGTTTGATAGAATGTCAGAATTTCAGCATTTCTTTTAGTTAAACTACTCTGATATGAAGTTGCTCAAGTCTACATTTTTGAGAGTTTGCTGGGCTTTGCTTTCCACGACAATATGTTCTGAATGTCCAATGCTACGTGAAATATTCCCATTTGTTGTCCAGTTTTATTGCCTGATAAGTTTAGTTCAAGTCTGTCTTCTGTGCTCTTCCATATGGATTGAGTTGAATCCCTACCAAGTTTCCCTTTTTTCCCTGAAGCTACTTAAATATGTTTAACTGTATGTCAGTATGAAATTTAAACTATTTTTCAGTACCTGCCAAGAAAAGCTTAAATGACATTTGTATCACTGGGTTTTCTTTTTAAAAATACTTTGCAAATTTTCCCTGTCAGTATGTAATCTATAGAGTGCATTTCTGCATTGAAGAATTTCAGTTCTGAGATGGAGTATGGTATTCTTGTTGCATGCATGTGCAAAGATGGGCAAAATTGTTAAATCATTTTCAATTAGAAGCCTGTGAGTGTAAAATTGCTGCAACATGTGTAAACTCCTTCTTAATGTCAGTGGCATCAAGAATTTATTTCTCTGAAGAAAAACAAAATCCACTAAGCACTGAAGAGATTTATTAATAATATTTTGTTGTTGTTTATATCGCTACAATGCAGAGGTGTATACATCTGAAAGAAATTGCATTATTTTTGGTGTCCACCAACACTTGCAAAAGTGATCACTGCAGGAGATGATGACTGGAAAGGTGAGGTATACGGAAAGTAATCACTACTTCTTAAAAACAAGGAACAATCTTTTTAAAAGATTAAATCTGTGAAAATTACTGATATTTCGGCAGTTAAAAGTAAATTGGTCTCAAAACATGCTTAGGCATTTTTCTGGGAGAAAGTTTATAACCCATCAACACAGCAGATGGAAGCTTGTGCACATTATCGTCTCAGGGTTACTGTCAGTAGTGCAATTAAATCCTAATGCAGGAGTTGCATTTTCCTCAAGAATCACAGTTTGTCATTGGGATTTCCATGTTTTTATACACATCCTCTAATTTACTGCAGGTCTATGGAGAGGAAAGTAGTCTAGATGGATCCAGTTGCGCCACAGACATTCTCTGCGCCGCTGACAGCTGCACATGGAAGCCCTTACATGGGTTATTTCTCTTACATGGAAGCTCTTTCTCTTGCACTGAGTTTTATCTCAATATAAGTTCTCCCACTAACGCATGCCTTCTCTGTTTCATGCCTGATAGAGCCTTTCATAGCAAGTAATAAATGCCAAACATTTCTGGGAAACTGTTGAATAGAAGGAATCTGAAATTTCCTGTTAAAATTGTACTGAGATATATTGCATCAGTTATTACATCTGTACATCTCACCATTCTTAGAATTCCATCTCTTTGAAAGAAAATAATTGGAAGATATGGTGGGGGATTAATTACATCACATGCAGACTAGCATAAGGATTTTAGTGATGTAATTCCTTAAAACAGTGTTGAAGACCTGTGCGGAAATGAGAGAAAAAAATTCTGTGTGAAAGCCTTTTAAAAAAAACATAGAAAACAACGTATTCATATGTTTGTGACTGTTTTCATCCTGTTCAGTAGTAATTCAAGATACCTTCAGAATCACCAGGAGCAGAGTTTCAGAAAGGGTTAGTAGGTCCCCTTGCTGGACAGTATGAAGGGATGGCAAGGAAGAGAGCTGGGAGAATTACTGCAGAAAACTAGGTAGCCGATTTAGTGGGAACTGGGGAGAAGAGGCTTTAAAGCAATGAAAGAAATTGGACTTTTTGCTATCATACGAATAGGTGACAAAAGACTGCAACTTTATACAGCCCAACAGTGTTACTCAAGATTTTCAGCTAGGACAAGCTGTTGTTAGAAGCTGAATTTTTTGTTAACTCATAATTTGCCAAGGACATCTTCAGTTTTGGTCTTGGATAGCTCTGTGAAAAAATCCATTGTATCTCTATCGGACTCTGTGAGTGCTTATTGCATCTCTGAGAACTTAACATCACTGGGAGAGAAGCAGTCAAACTAAATAGCACAGACTGAAGATCATCTTGTGACTGAGAGCCTTTACCTTATCCCTCATCAATCCAGGAGAAGGGAAAGATCGAAGTGTTTTGAAGATGGAAAAAATAGTGTCATTTCAGGAGCTCATTTGTAAGGTAATGCTTAGGTTTAGGGGTGAAGTTGCTTTCCGTCTCCTCCTTTGTGTGATCCAAGGAGGGGTTCAAACCACCCAGCTGTCCCATGCAGTAGTGCCACGTAAAGCAGGTGAGATGCACAATGATTGCAGGTACAGCAATCATATCTGAGCTGCCATAAAATTACTGCAAAACCAACCGCTTTGAGTATCTGCCGTGCCAGGCTCCAAAGTGATGATAACTATTAGTGACCATTTAAACTAATATTAAAAAATTTGGCTTGACAAGATGGGAATTGTTCTATTTATTACAAAGTAGTGTTACTGTAATACAGTTTTTAAGTAATCTTCTATTATTCATATCCAAAAGTTTGGTGCTTGATGGGGCTTTGGCCCATGTTGAGATGTTATGAAATTTAAATCCCTTTTGGCCTAATTGTGTGTATCAAAATAGGAAAGATAGAATTATTTTAAAATTATTGTTTACTTTAACTTAACTATGCTCCTGAATCATTAAAGTGGTCTTTTTTCCTGTTCCTTTTTCTTTCTTTTTCTTTTTTTTCTTCTCTTTTTCCTTTTTTTTTCAATTCTTCTTTCTTTTTCTATTTTTTTTTTTTTTTTTTATTTTCTCCTCTTTTCCTTCTATTTTCTTCACATTTTCCACCTTTCTGACTTTTACTCTGGCTCTGCATCTTGCCTGAAGTCACTACAGTTACAGCAAATTGTATCCACTCTGCTCCAAAGTACACTTTGCAGTCTGCATATTCCATGGCTGTCTCTCACCAGATCAGTCCCAGTAAGATCACTGGAATGATTGTGCAGCCACAGTCTTGCTCATTTCTGTAAGCATTTGAATTTTTTCTCTTCTAATAGAAAGCTGGGCAACAAGTGTACCTGTGAATTGAACAAGGTAGAATATTGGCACTTAGTACAAACATAGGTATTCGATGTTTTCCCAGCCGTGGACTGAAGACCAGTGCCCCTGGGGGATGAGTACATCACTAATAATTGTTTATGCTGTCAGTCTTGCTAGTATTGAATTCAGACTCCGTAAATTCATGTCTTTGCTTGCAGTTGTGGTTATTTTAAGTGTGATTTGAGGGGAGGAGAGGGGGAAGGGAATAACATGTATTTAGCTGAAGAGAGAATATGCAAAACCTCAAGAAAGAAAAGCTGTATTAAAGGAGGAAGAAACAATGTAATATGTAAATATGCCTTTCGGTGAGAATTTCCTGTGTTTTATCTAAGAAAGAATTTCAGGCTTGAGTCCAAGACAAATAAAGAAGCACAGAACGAGGGAATGAAGACAGAATTTGAGTTAGAAAAACAGTGACAACAGTTTAATCTTTCTGCCAGTAGATGGAGAGCACACGAAAGTAGAAGCATGCACATAAAGAAAGAAGGAAAAAACCTTGCATCAGCTTCTTTAAGGGAGTGAGAGATGAAAGAAGAAAAAAAGTAAGAAGCAGGGTGGGGGAGGGAACAGATTGTAAACCAGGAGGAAATTGGGAAAAAATGGATTCTGAAAAGTAAAGAGGAAATGGCAATTCCTAAATTATCAGCTTCGTCAAATCAATTTGTTGACAACAAATAAATAATTATCTTCTTTTATGCCTCATACACAGTATCCTTTACTTCTGGAACATGATTTGAAAACGTGGCATGAATAGTTTGCATTACTGAAATTGAATAAATCCATGTCTGCCTTTTCAAGTACTTTTCCAGACACAGACATGCTGTGAGTGACCTCATGGAAAACCATTTCTTTTTGCGCATTACATCTACCTCTCTTGTAAGGAATTTTCTTCCTCCTGATCTCTCCTTCTTGCTGCCTCTTGCACTTTCTGTCTCTCTGTCTCTCACTCTCTTCCAGGTCTCCCTTCTTGCTTACCTGCTTGCTTGCCTTCCCTTTTTTTTTTTCCTTTTCTTGTCTTTCCTTTTTTTTTCCTTTTTTTTTTCTGGACTTCAAAGCCAAAAAGGGTGGAAGCAAGGAATTTGGTTAGCTCTCTGTTTAATAGTTGAAAGAGCATGTTTTGGGGTTTTTTAATGCACAAAATTCCTCTCAGTGAGACATGCCACACATTCTGATCTCTCCCCTTCAGGCAGTTACACACTATTAAATATGGGGTTGGAAATGACACGTGTCTGGAAATACAGAAATGAAACAACCTTCCACTTTCTGCACTGCACTATACAATGAAGGTGTTGTAAATTGTTAATTGAATGGCATGGGCTTCTAGTTAGTGGGACTTTCTATAAATAGAAACTGTACATTCCAGTGTGTTGCCACTTTTTTTTCCTTCAAACTAACTGAAGAACCTTTCTGTGTTACATAAAGATTAGCATAGGTTTTACTTTGTCTGTTTTTATTCCCTAACACATAACTTGTGCTCTGAAAGTTTGTTCTATTTACATTCTCCTACCAAACTGTCTTTACGATATTTTTGTACTATCCCTATTTTAAAAGAGAAGTAAATTCCAAACAACCTGTAATGGTACTTGATATTCCCCATATCCTACCATCCAATAAATAGTGAAATATTATTACTGTATTTAAAATAATACTACACACATTACATAGAAAATAATAGTAAAGTACTGCAGCGAGGAATACAGAAAGGAAACAGGGTACTGCTTGAGATGGAAAGGTAGGAGATCCTCCAACCTTCCAAAGTTATTCTGAAGTTTTGGATTCCCACTCTGAGAAGACAATGCTGTATGTATGTGAATGGCACTAGACTGGGAAGTTTCTCCCATAGTAGTTTTATAGGTGACGATAAAACTACAAATGGGAGGCATCTGGTGAGGAATTATAGGCCATTGAGTCTGAAGACTGCAAGGTGAAAATAGAGTAGGGTTTAATTTCATAGAATGGAGAGCAGTAGATGATGAAATTAATCACTCAGCAGTCTGTGATCCTTCAGAATGCACTTTCTTTACAAAGCCATCACTCTTGCTATAGCCCTAGGAGTGTGGAACACAGCTTACAAGTTTCTTTAAAATTTGATGAGTTTCAAAAAACCTCAAAAGATTGACTAAGATGGTGTTCTTGGAAGCCTGATGGAAATTTCAGACAACAATATTTTAAATATTAAATATTTAAAATATTCAAAATTCTGAATGTGCTGCTATTAGGTTCAACAATTCAGTATCTCATTTGGGAATCCATGGGGTGGTAGTTTTGAGGCAGATAGCAAAACATGTGACAGAAAGTGACAGAGCCAATTTCGTATCCAGCTTTCAAGCCATTAAAACTGAGCTGTGTTGGCTCATTGTGGAGCTTTGTTGTATGGTCACATGTAATTTGTCTAATTCTTCCTTTGCTGCTTTGCCAATACAAAAATAATCCACAAAAGATTTAGTTTTGCTGTTGCCTGCACTGAGTGATGTTTCAACATGCTTAGGGATTTCAGGGTATTTTAAAACCTCTGTATTCTTAGGAAAGGAAAAAATCTTTAACAGGTTTCTCACGTAGTTTAGCACGTCCTGTGGATACTGTCCTGGAAATACAGAAATTGCAGAGGAAAATCAGAGCATATGGATTCTTTATTAAGAAAATACAGACTTTTTTTTTCTAATTCTACTTTTTTTCTAATTTCTATCTACCTAGAAGCCATTCTGTACTTCACGAATACATGTGATTGTCAAATATTGTGAAATATTGCCAAGAAATAAAGGAGTCTGGGGATTTATATGTTCTCTTCCTTGCACTTTTAATAATGATGAATTTATAATTTCTTCCAAGGGCCTAAGTTCTGCCTTGAAAGCATAACAAAATTTTCAGAAGTCTAGCTGATCTATGTTAAAATTTCTCTTCTGTAAGCAACATAAACATTTGGGAGTCAATGGGGTTAGACTTATAAATACTTCCAATCACATGTTGCTCTTTTCCTCTTTTTCTTTTCAAGTTCTGAAGATATTTGTACTTTTCTGAAGTAGTTGTTCCCTTCATCCATCTGAACACAACACAGAATACTAAATTTGAAACATGTTTTTTTAGGTTATGGGCTGAAGTTTGTGCATACATAGAATGCAGGTAGTTTTTCCAAAGTGCTACCACAGAGAATCTCTGATAATATTTCCCTGTGCCACATGATATTTATACATTTTTTATATATATTTATACAAATTTTCCCTTTCTCTTCCTTTTTTTCTTTCTTTTTCTGATGGGTCCTTTGACACACCTATTTGAAAATTTTTAGCTGATAGATGAGATTATTAGCCAAAGGAATTTTGAAGACCAAGAACATTTGAAGAGCAAGACCTTGAGTCAGTGAGACAGAGCTGATATGTCTTGTAACTTTATTCAGAATTTCACAATCCTTGCTAAACTGCAAGATAAGGGCCAAACCCAACAACCCAGCAGGAGCCAACCCAGAATGTGCCAAAGTTCATAGAACAGTTGCTTCAGGCTAAAGTTGGTTGACCCTTAATCACTCGGGGTCATCAGTGGTTCTGCTGCGGGGCTCTGCAGAACGTGAGCCCGATCAGATCTCCCACTGCTCCTGCCCAGGCTACCGGTAGGGTGGAGTGAAAGCTGGGATACACGAATTCCAAGGCAGCGTTTCATCAGTGTCTGCCTGTAAGAATGTCTTTTTGGGCTACCATCCTTCCGTAACTCGTGTGTTTCCTAATTCTAAACTTCCTTAATCCCTTGTAAACAGTGTAGGTGGAGTTAATCACAACACAGGCAAAAGATTCCTTCCAGTTAACATACCTTGTATGCTGTTGGTACTGTGTTTTGTCATTGATTGATATTAATGCAAGCACATACATACACAGTTTAAGTTTTAAATCATTTTTTGTTAAGTCATAGTGATAACATTGTTGAGAAATGCCCTTTTCCTGTTAAGTCTCCTTTGACTATTAGTATTGACTTCAATAACTGCCTTACAATGAGTAGGTTGGAGTGCTGCATAATCTTGTGAAAGACTGTAGAGAAACAACTGGCATTTCACACTCTAATCTTGAAACAAATTCAGCATGTAAGCATGCACTGACAAAAAGCATGCTTCAGTCTTGCAGTCTGTAACAAGATACTGAGTAGTAGCTACTAATGAGTATTAATTAATGTAACAATCATATAGAAAAATCTGTATCATCCATGATATAGAAAAATCTTTAATGTATGTTTTTATGAGCTTTAGTATACATTTCGACACTTCACAAATTTTTACAAATTTATGACAGTGATAGAACTTTAGAAAATATCTCATTCCTGCAAGATAAAGGCATTTCAGTATAGCCCATCAAGAACATAAAAAGTTTTGAGAATTCTTCAAAAGCTCCAGAATTGTTAGTGTTTCTCATAATCCTTTTACATATGAAAGCAGAAAAAGAGAAAGGAGGCATAAGAACATATTGACCCTTGGAGCAGCAGCATGCTGGAGGGGCTGAGTGTTTGGGAAACTTCAGAAATGGATGATCCTCTTTGAGAGGAAAATGGAAATGGGGAAAAGGAAAGGATAACAACAATTCATGTTTCACTAAAAATGAAAATATGACAGTTCATGAAGACAAAAAAATTATTCTAGATCAAAAATATTCTGTATTTTTTAATGTTTAGAATTATGAGAGCTAAGATGTTTTAGAAAAACACCTATGGGGTAAGATTCACAATTGTGGGAAAAACCAAAACACAGGAAGCTGGAATCCTTCACACTTTTCCTCATAAGGACCATCCCCACATACATCAGCAAAGCCATCTCATTAACTCTTCCAAGTGCTTTCAGTGCTCTTTTCCTGTGGTATCTGAAAATGTTTGACATCAGTCAAGATCCCAGTGTTCCCAGACTACTTAGAATGTTATTTATATGACACAAATGATCATTTTCCTTGTACTCCCACATCAGTCTGCATGAGGACTGTTGCTTTATACTGGTTACATTCCTTCTGGTGTATGGGTAATTCTTCTGTCATGTTTGTACAGGATCTTGCACAATGAGGTTGTGGTCCAAGTCTGTGGCTTTTGAGTGCTTCAGTAACACAAATAATGTTGTCACTACTTAAAATAGGTTTGTGAAGTGTAAGAATGTCTGATCTTGATGAGAACTAGAGTAAAAATACTAGCAGACTACTGATATCGCCATTATTCTTATTTTTTCAATTGCTGCAAGTATGCTGTTTAATTTCAGTAACAGTTCTACTTCAAGAAGATTTCAATCTAAAGACCAAGGTAAGAGAGTTCGCATTAGGAGACAGACAAAAAAAATCACAGAATTAGTAATGAGTAAAACATTTTAAAAAACACTCATTACCTTGTCTTCAAATAACAGTGGGCTAAGGCCAGCATTTGACATAAGAACGGACATTTATAAGTCTTTGGGGAAATAATAGCTGAATGTATTTGACACAAATAAGCCAGTGAACAAGGCATATATGAGTATGTTTGTGATCCAGGAAAGAAGGCATACTGCGGGAAAGAAACAAATCAGCATGGTCACAGTCTTTGTCAGAGTTAAGGTCAGAAGCAGGGAATGAAATAATCTCAGTGAAGGTACTGATTGGTGTTAGGTGAAATATGAAGATGATGACTTATAATTTCCATCTGAAATTTATGGGTGTTGACTGTCTCTACAAATGAAAATCAAAACAGTTTTAGACAGCAAACACAATAAATTATTTATATTTAACATTATGGAAATGGCATACATAAATGATATGTAAAAGTATCATTTGAGAAACACACAATATGTAACTATGATGGGAAAGCATATATGAAGAATTAAGTAGAAAGTTTAAATGAAAGGCTTTTTATTCATACAGAATGGACTGAGGGATAAAAAATAAAAATAAACAAAAACAAATTTTTGCACCTATGCACATAACTTTTCCTAGTTTGGAGGGGGTTTTGAAAGATTTTCTCTCCTAGCTATTAAAGAGTGGATTTTATCATTGATCTGTTGGAACAAATTATACATTTATACCTTCTTAGCTTCTCAGATCACATGGCTGCCATCTTCTAGCAGATAGTCTAAGATATACTTGAAAAAAAAAAGGCACAACTTTGCATTTCCTGCTGTCTGGTGATCTTACAGTATTATTAACAAATTTTACCCCAGTATCACCTTTCAAAATGAGAAATTGACTCAGTTCTTCCAACCAGTAAATCACCTTCCTGTGTGAATCCACATGGAATATGCAACTTCCATAAAATGCATGGGAAATTCTTTCTTAATTCCTGTTGAGGTCTGTGTGACTATCTGAAGCTCCCACAGAAGCTGTATGAGCTATTAAATCTCTCCTTACTGTTTTCACTGAATTCTGATAGCTAGAACCAAAGCAGTAATTATGCAGTTGTGATGTTTTTGTCTCATGGGTTGTTTATGTGCATGTACGAGGTTCCCACTCTTGCAAGCATTGGTGCAGGTTGGCTGTAAAGTTCAGCACTGGGAGCTCTGGTGTTTACCAAGCATTTCATTTCCACCTCTTCATCAAACAGATTGCTCTGTCAGTTTCTAGATACTCTGCAATTTACTCTCCCTCAGCTAAACAAGATTTTCCCAAATAGTGCAGCTGTCCTTCCACTAAAGATAGTACATGAGCAAAATTTTACCATTTCTGCCTGTGACTTTCCCAAGTCATGGCCCCATCAGCTGTTCGTTAAAACCATACTAATCCCACTGTGCTAGAGAGCTGTGTTCCTCACCTGCAGGAGGAATTCATCCAAATGAGAGAGACATTTAGGGATTCCTGCTCCACTGCTTACTTTATTTTGGACCAAAGTAATTTTAAAAGATTTTGATAATTTCATTTATAAGTAATAAGTAAGTTGCTCATATCAAAGTTTGTATAGCACATACAAAATAGTTCCATGTAATAGGACCTTAAATTACTCTGAGAAAAATTAATTTAAAGTAGAAAAATAGAATCATTAAGGCTGATCATCTAAGATCCAACTGCAAGTTACCCCAGTAAACCATGTCCCTAAACATTACATCTATATGTTTTTTGAACACCTACAGGAGTGGTGACTCCACTACTTCCTTGGACATCTGTTCCAATGCTTGACCACACTGTCAGTGTGGAAATTGTTTCTTAATATTCAATTTAAACCTCCCCTTGTGCAACTTGAGGCCATTTCCTCCCATCCCATTGCTTGTTATTTGGGAGAAGGGGTTGATCCCCACCTTGATACAGCCTCCTTTCAGGTAGTTTTGGTATCAGGAGCTGTATTATGTTACTAGGCATTTTAAAAAGAGGTTCAAGATTGTTTTTAACCTGGCTCCTCTAACTAAGCACTATAAAGGCTAATTAGCCCTTTATTTTATGACTTCTGACTGGCAGTAGGAAATGGACTTTGTCATCGATTTGTGACTTAGGTGACAGAAGGCTTTCTGAGCATAAGGCAGCTCAACAGCTGGCACCCTTCCCACATGAGGTACAACACCACACAGGCATGTCATGGCCCTTCTTTGCTGGGGCACATTCAATTGGTTCCCAGGCACCAAAGTAGGTTCTCAAACTTTATTTTGGTAGCAGCTTCTAAAACTGACAGGACGAATAAAGCATCTGGTAAAAATGAGATTGAATTGACCAAAGAAACATCAATTTCTTTAGCATCTGAATTCAGAAAAGATAAGGAAAGATAGTCTTCAGTGTTCTAGGAAAATATTGAGTGCTTGCCAAAGTCAAGGAAGGCTTCCTACTGATTTCTCTTAAGTTTAATTAACAAAATTACTGTGGTAGAGCTGTGTTCAGGGTTTTACATGGGATCACACTCAGTGATTACTCCTGGAAAAGTTCATTTATCCACAGGTAATTCAAATTAAATAAATATTGACAGATGGAATTGAGGTCAGTTTTTTCACTTTAGAAGTAAATACTTCTATAGGATATCATATCTTTAATTCCTTGCAAGCACTTGGGAATCAGCCCAAAATATAGCAAGTGTTTTGATAACTGTGTGTGGGAATGTGCAAAAGATATCTGAGAGTGACTGGCTTTTAAGTCTTGCCAGCAAAGGCATAAGAAGATTGATTCATTTGCTACAGAATGCCATTAAAAGTTCAACCTTGTATTACTTTCATGGCAAAAGGACAGTTAATTGCTGCACCACCTACAAGAGAAAGTTGCAGATTGGAATCATCTCAGGTTTTTAAAACAAATTAGGTTACTTCCTAGGAAACAAGATTGAATCCATCCTTCTGCTTGTCTTTGGAAAGATATGACATGGTTTCAGAAGCCTCTCTTGTTCCAACAGTTCCCATCCACAGTAATTTCTTTCTCAGATCATGAAAAGATCAAGATTTGTTTGTGAATCAGTATGTCCACAACTTCCTTGCTTTAGTTCTTCAGCAAAATAAGAACAAGTAAAAGCTCAACTTTATTTCATTACCTCTAGACATTGGAACAGAATGATTATCCCTGGCTAGTCAAAGATTTTCAAAGGACAAAAGACAGACTATACTTTTCTCTGAAGCATTCATCACAAATCAAAATAAGATATAGACCAGAGAAGCCCAGGGATAGTATGAAGACTCTTTTCTCTTCTTTTTAGCATCTTATCTCATTATTTAAAAAATCTTCAAGAGGACCCTGTAGACACAACTAGTAGAAATACTGATTTATTTTCCTGTCCCTTCATCATAATATCCTACACAAAATTTTCTTTCTTTTTTCTCTATGACTTATTTAAGCCAAACAATTGTGACCTACAATCTGAATCTCTCCTAAACATTTTAGTCTACTAAAGACTACTTCTTTGAAATGGATAGTAGATTATTGCCTATAAGATAGGGAGATCAGACTAGCTGTTCTCTTCTGCTTTGTTTCATACAATTTTTGTAATATTGGTTCAGGCTCATAAAACTAAAAAATACTCAGATGGAAAACTGACCTGGGAGAAGAAAAGGAAAAGGAAAAGGAAAAGGAAAAGGAAAAGGAAAAGGAAAAGGAAAAGGAAAAGGAAAAGGAAAAGGAAAAGGAAAAGGAAAAGGAAAAGGAAAAGGAAAAGGAAAAGGAAGAAGAAGAAGAAAAGAAGAAAAGGAGAAAAGAAAGAGTGAGAAAGACTGTGAAGATATGTATACTTGTAAATGCTGTCACATTCTCACAAACATAAATTGAGTTTCCTCAGACCACTTGGAAACCCGTGGAATTTTCTTATTACTACTTATGGCAACACCATCTCCTTCTGCTGCCATTATTTGTTTTCTTGATGTCTATGGAAAATACTCCAAGACAATCTGTCACATTTGCAGCAGCTCTAAGGGTGTAGTTTGAGCCAAAGTGTTTTTTCTCCTTGGATTTCAAACTTGAATTTATGCATTTTTTTAATGCCTTCACAAGAAATTCTTACACTTTGTAGTACTCAGTGCACATTGCAAGAGCTATATCAGGTTCCAAAAGTTCCCAATCCTTGGCTTTTTGGGAAACTCCCTGAAATCTCACTGATTCTAGTTTAGGCAGAACTTTGTCTTTTCCTCAGACTGTGTGCAGAACTGCTCTACTGTGTTCAGCAGTGCTTGGCATAATTTTCTCAGCCTTTTTGTCCTGCATCTAAAAGGGGCATCCAGATACCATTAGGAACTCAGAACAAATTAGTCTCAGTCTGAAAACTCTAAGAGAGAAGCTGATTTTGAACTAGGTGCCTTAGCCACAGATGTCAGTTTTAATGGCTTGGCAATTTTGAATTATGTCAGTCCAGACAGTTTTCAACCCATTTCACTCTCTGCTCTTCCAGCTCATACTTCCAGCTTTCAAATGAGACTGCTTTGGGAGACACTGTAGAAAATCTTATGAAAGTTAAGGTATATTATATTCTTTGCCCTCTTCTGGTCCACCTAGCCAGGATTTACATCTTGAAAGATAAATCAGGTTGGTCAAGGATGACTTGTTCTTAGTAAATTGATGTTGATTGCTCCCAATTACCTTCCTGTCACTCATGTCTTTGGCAATGGATTCCAAGGTCTGCTCCATGATCTTTCCTTGGTCTGAGATGAGGTTAAAGCTTAGAGATCATTACTTCTTTTTTCTCCTTTGAATATAGGTATAAGTCTTTCCCAGCCATCAGGAGCATCCCACAGTTGTCTTGATTTTCCACTGATGTAAGTGGCCCTGCAATCACATCAGCCATTTCTTTCAGCATGCCTGGGTAGATTTCCTTTCATCTTGCTGGTTAAAATACATTCAGTTTCTCTAAACAGTCCCTAGCCTGTTGTGTCCTCACATGTGGGTGTTCCTCTTTAGACATCATGTTAAGCCCAGATGTTAGGGAGTAGGATCTGGATGTGAAAAGTGATCAGAGTGATCAAGTAAGTTTTTACTAGACTAGAAGTACAAAACAATGGAGAAAAAGGCATTAAAAAGGCAGCCTGAAAAATCTTTATCTAATTTATCTGTAGATTAGCTTGTCACTGCTGTCACCACATCACTTAAAAAACAGGTAAATATACTCTTCCATAAAGCAGAATAACTGTTTTTTTAAAAGTACCTCTTTTTTTCATTTGATGAAACGGGATTTGTGGCCTTTTAGAGTTTTTTGCACTATTGTAGTGGTCAGGAATATTTTTTAATGCCTGTGAAACGTTGGTTCTAGGAGAGTTGAGTGTGAACATAAGATTCAATCAAAAATGTATTTGCAGAAAATGTTTCATACATGTAATAGTCCCTCTTAACTAAAATACAGAATAATTCAAAATCTCCTCAGGGAACTGGTATTGGTATGAAAGCCAAAAGTGTACTTGGACTCTTGTGTGCTGTTTCCCTCTGGAAAGTTTTGAAAGCTTAGAAACTGTGAACTACATTTTTGTAATATGCCACACAAAGTTTGGGAAAGTTGGAACAATTCAGGAAGAAACTGTACTAGTTAGGCATGACCCTGGGGAAATACAGGAAATGCTCAGCACTTCACAGAATTGGACCCTCTTAGCACTCTCAGGATCTGCAGTGCATCTGTCTGCAAGCCTGAGTGAGATTTTCATGGGAATAGCGTGGGAACACGCAGACATTGATGAGATACTCCTTTGCTCAGAAACCAAAAATAAAATTCAGAACTAAAAAAAGTGATCCTGAAAGAAGAACAATTTTAGAAGTTCTGGAAAAGGAAGGAGTTTAAAAGGGTTCTCTTCATGGTAAGTGTAGCAATTAGTAAAAAGTTTCATAGAAATCCTGTATTTTAAAAGTAGATTTTATTACCTTTTATGCCTATCCATAGAAGCCTACACAGAACTGTGTCTTTAAAAAGGAAGTGGACACAACACAGGGAGATTATGAGCCAGGTTGCCTCAGCCTGAGGCTTCATTTACTGAAGTAATTGGCAAAGCTCATACTACAGCTCTGTACTGGGCTCTGTATCAGTAACAATTTCTTTTCCCCCATGAATTAGAAATTTATCGTCTATAGAAAACAAAAATGATTGGAAGTTTTGTTAGATAAATGAATGGCAGTTTTGAATATCTCCACCTTTTAAGTGCCCCATAAAAAGAACTTACAAAATAAAGATTTTTCAGACAGAGTATATCCTTCACCAGCTATGGTTGGCCATTGTTTGAATACAGGATTATTATACCTGTTAATTAAGATAAAAATTGCAGTATCATTTCTGTGAAGTATGGAGCCGTGTCTACTTTAACTTTTACTGATTCTAACAATCAAAATTTTATAAGCAACTGAACGAAAATATTTAACTTCTTACTGGAAAACATTTTGATATCAGAATGAAAGCTACAAAAATACACCACATGCTAGATCATTTAGAGTAGAAAAGCATTTAATAATTGTAAGAAAATGGTGTATCGGTTCAAAAGTAAGATAAATTAACTTTTTTATGTGTTATTCTTTCAAAATACCACACTTTTAGGCATGACACATAGAAAAGTCTATCATAACAATCAGAATATTTGCAGAATTGTTTTTTAGGCACTTGAAAGTGCCCCAGACATTCTTTTTCATGGTAAAGCATCATTATTTACATTTTAAAGACAAGAAAAACGAGATGTTTGTAAGATTTATAAGTGGCAAAAAGATTGTCCGACTACTATTAATGTTTTAGTAGCAGACCATGACTATCTCCAGGAGTCTTACTCTAAGAATTAAAGGAATAGCTAGTCTGCCATCCTATCCACGTAGTAAGCTCACCCTAACTTTAACCTGCCACATACATAGATGGTTATTAAGGTGTGGAATGGAACGCAGAATCCCCTGCAGTCGATTCCAAAACACCCCTCCTTCCTCCCAGGATTTTGAAATACGTCGGCAGCATGAGCAAAACTTCACAGATATATTTCTCTTGGTTTCTGGGTTTTTATGGCATAGAGATCCCAGCTTGGCAGAGAGTACCTGAGAATAAAATTAATTACTGCGGAGGTGGGGGATGTGTGTGTTGTCTGTGCTGGTGTCTCTCCAGGTAGGTGTGTGCTAGGAAATGTCAGTTCAGGCATCACTCAGTTAAACAAGGTGTTAAAAGACCCTGAAGACATGTAATAGTTGTTGATCATATCACAGACCTGCAGTAGTGATCTTACTGCTAGTACTTCCAGCTGAGGAAATTATATGGCAGATGAAACATATATTTCTCTGGTTTATTAACTGTGCCGGAAGAACCAGGTTTTGGGGGTTTTGAGCAGAGGAAACTTGATACTCAGTTTGACCAGAGTTTGGATATTAAAATAGAAATGGCTATAATTAGACTTTTTTCTCAAACAAAAATAAAAGGAGATTAGGTTGCAAGCATTTTAGCATATAACAGCTGTGCAGATGAATCTTTTGTACTCCAAAGAGGTTTTCCAAGGGCTTGGGATGTTTTTTAGAGTTTTCATTGTTTGTAGTTGGATTAAAAAACCTGATTTGTGTCATTTCCGTAGGCCCTTTTAGAAGTCAAAGTTCCCATTTCTTTTCAGAAAAAGAAAGTTCTCATATTTTCTTTTTACATGATTTTGTTTCTTTTTTCTGTCTTTGGGTTGTTTTCATACAAGCAATATGCTTTCAATTTTTTTGGAACTTAACTATATTGAAAGAAACAGAAATTCTTGAATTAACTAAAATGCCAATTTTCTACTTTTTCACCCAAAAACTGTGGTTTTGATGTACTACCTCTGTCACCTACAATTCAGAAATGATTGAAGGTTAGCACACTTGGTATGCAGAGAGCAAAAGAACTCGTTTCATTTCATCTCTTTTTCTCTTGAATGACCTAGAGGTGTACTGACTCAGTAAGGTCACAGTATTGGTGTTAGGTGATTTTTAAGCTCATGCTCACTACATGTGCATGTTGAATCATGAAAAAATTCCAATATGGTCAAACAAGCAAATGAGATCCAGGTGGCATATTTTAATTTTTATCCCCCTCCTTTTTACCTCCACCTCCTGTCTAAGATAAAACCACTGTCACCTTGTGTGCTTCTAGAGCTTGTTATTTGTCTTCTCATTGTAAAAGACAATAGGGTGGTTTGTGTTAATCTGTTTCTCCATCTTTTAGTAAACCAAAAAGAAATATAATTGTCACATTTATCAAGATTGGTGATAACGTACTGAAATGCATTAGTTTGACACTTACTCTCTTATGCTCAGCCCTGATACCTTGCAAAGTTAAATATACTTTTTTTGCACAATCACACGCCCCTCTGGTGCTCCCAAACCCATCACTGTTTCTGTCTTTCTACTCCTCTCCTGTCTCCATCATCTCATGATTAGCATCACTATTTTGTAACTCCACAGCATCCTGAGCAAAGGTTTTGCAGAAAGTAAAGATTTCACCATCATTGAAGAAATGTAACTTTTGTAGTAATTTATTCATTTATTCCTGGAATAAAACTCAAGATCAAGAGCCTCCTGGAGCATCTGCTTTAGATCCTTTCCCAGCTGGTCTAACAAAAGTAATATCACAGTGACTGAATTCACATGAAACTGTAAGCATAAATATTCATTCCAAAACATGCAAACCATGTTTTAAAAACTGGCTTCTTGGGGTTTGCTGTTTTATTTATTTAGTTAGAGAACTCCAAACAGTTGTAACAGCCTGCTGTAGCTAACAGTGGGAAGAGGCTATGCAGCTGGGATTATCTGCAGAGATTTAAGAGAGCAAACTCACACGAGATCAGTCTTAGTAAGTGTCAATAGCTGCTGCTCTCCCAGCAAGTGTCAGCTGCTGCAATGCTCTACACCTGATTCTCTTTTGCAGAACATAAAGCTGAACACACTGAGGTCTCTTTGACCACCATAAATACCGATCCTTTATATATAATATTCCAGAAACTGTCACAAAGTTATGGCAGCTTGCCTCAGTGATATCTGAATCCAGGAGGATAACATTAGTGGGATACAAATATGCAGACAACAATCAACCACTGGATTTGGGCTGACCATCAGAAAGATCATTGGAATAGATTGCTCACTTGCATATCTGATGATTTCTATAGCTAAGCTGTTTTCAATTAGCTCATGAAGATGCAGCATTGGTGTTATGACAGTTTCTGGCACTTGCAGCCATGAGGTGAGCTTCCTCATTTTCAGATCCACACCCTTCAAAGTTAGTAAGAGATACTCGCTTTTCTCAGGATGAAGGGCAAAGAACTCCTTTGTTTTCTTTGAGGTGACTAAGGAAAGAAAAGAATGGTATGATTTTCTTGGGTTTAAATTCCCTTTTTATTCTGCAAGTAGGTGCTCACAGGAGCTTTGTAACTTGGACTCATGATGTAACAGATTTTAGTTTCTATCATCACATGATACTATGAATTATTTACATGAAACGTGTTCTAAGGTTGTAAGTTTTATAAAAAAGGAGATGAGTAAAAACTGAAATCATGTGGGATTCCTGTCAGCCACGTAGAAGCATTCCTCAGACTTCGGAGCTTTAAGGCAAAATCATGTTTGTAGACATTACATGATGTTGAAACAAATGCAAAACATGAGACTAATTATCTTTTACTGTTGCCTTACCGAGCTGTGTGCCTTCTGGTTCCCAAATAGTTCAGTTTTGCCAATGTTGCAGGGTTTATTGATATGTTTGTTATTGTAAAAGGTTTTATAAGATAAATATTAGCCAAAAAAATTACTTGTGAGCTTGGGAAAAATCTCTCTGTGTAAATGAATCATAATAGAACAACTGGTGATTGATGAAAAGCATGAGCACTCTTGGGGCTGCTCCAGTTCTAGATGTAGTGTGTCACATCTCAGCTTTGGTGTTAACATTCATGTTTTCTTTAGGGAAGAGATACATGTGTTTGGGGGAATGGAAGGAAGCACAGATTTTTGTTATTACCAAAAGCCATATAAATTGTTCCTCAACACTGAACTAAAATTTAACTGACCCCATTTTCAAGTACTGTGTATCCATCCCAGAAAGTAGAGGGCAGTTTAAGGGAAAATCAAATTCCTTATTTCATTAACTCCTATGAAGTATCAAAAATAAGTTTATTTAAACACTTGCTTTTATTTCAAGTTGAGTCATTATAAATAAATGAGATCTAGCAATTGCTATATTGAAAAAAAATCATTATTTTTCACAAAATGTGTGACAGTAACTCTTGGAGTATTTAGGAACCTGCAGATGCTGCTGTGAAGACTTTAGTATCCCTATAGAGAAAGAAATTAATTCTTTATTATGGCCAAACTCTGCTTAATGGTCTGGACAAGCTGCAGACAGGCTTTTGTCTTATGTGTTGTATGAACCAGCTTCATGTGGTCCTGGCAGACTTCAGAGCATTGGGAGCTTACCCTGATCTATGGAAAGTCTATGACAACACCAGGCACAGCACAAGACAGTTATCCTGCATCCTTGTTTTGTACTTCCATTACAACAAGAGTCACACTCTGCCAGCTGAATGACGAGCACAGAGGAAATTATCAGACCACCCCAAATGCAGGCTCTTGGCAATTGCCTCATGGAAGGAGAACTGCCAACCATCCAGCACTAACTAGAAGAGGTCTCTGTGCATGACCTGAGTGGCATAAAGAGGCTCAAACAAACAGAAATATCTAGTCAGAAAACAAAGTAAGTGTGGAGAGGCATGCAACCAACTGGAGGAGAACACATGCAGGCAAACATACAGCTTTGTACTTCCACTAGAATTAAATTCATAGTGTTGTCATAACCTTAGCCAGACACATCTGAATGTGACAATAATTTCTTTTTAAAACTGAGATAATTGATGCAGCTTTATTGTTAGGTGGGTTTTAATTGCCTTCCGCTCTGCTCTTCAGTAAAATTAAAGGCCACAAAGAAGAAAGACCTTGCTAAATTCCGCTTCTAAAGCTAGTCTGTCCTGAAAGTTGATGGTTTTATTTTTTCTCTTTCCTCATCCAGATGGAAAAAAACCTAAAATTGTGGGGAACCAAAAACTTAATTTTAAAAACTACAAGTTTAACACAATAATGTTTGTAATTAAATCTGAATGATAATCTGATAATTCTTGGGTTTTCTTCTATATTATTGCTATGATTTCTGTTCAATGCAAATACTAAAATATTATGACACTTAAAATTAATTAGAACTCTAGAAAGGGTTTTATACATGCATACTCTTAATCTGATTCATTAGCATGAAAGGCTTTGGTTCCAAAAGATCAGAATTTATGAGTAGAGATACTTATTCAGTATTTTGGTGTAATGGGGACATTACTGACGAAAATTCTGCTTATGGACTGCAGTAGTTCCCTGATTTCAAGCCATATGAATGATCATGGATCTTTTTCTTTTGTAAAACAACCCAGTTAATTCTTAATTACTACTTATCCAAATTAAGAAAACTGGAGCATACGTTCTAAACAAAATATAATAAAAAGTCTATTTAAGAACTCCAGATTATACAGAACATATGCTGTTTAATGACAAACTGAATAATGCTTAAAATTTGTTTTCTGTCTGAGCATTGTTGACCTCGGTTTCAGGTACAAACTTCCTCTTATTTACTGGAATAGAGTTCTCTGTCATTGGGTTCATTATCCTTCCTTGGTAATCGTACATTGTGTTGCTATTACCTCCTTTCTTTCTTGTTAGAATCTCAGTACATCACCCATATTAAGAGGATTTTAGATTTTTGTTTTGATCAGCTCAATAGAAAGAAGACAACAGAGATGTATTTCAATCTACATAGTTATTTCTGGTCTTAAAGTCCAAGATCCTCTCTAAAATATAACATTCTTTTCTATGTCTGCAATCTTTGGAGGTTGATCTATTTTCTGCTTCTATTGCAATATAAAGCTCTTATTTTTATAGAATAAGAACATGGATTTGGTCTTGAAGCAAATAATTTCAGTGAAAACCACAATTTTTACTATCTCTATTTTGCATAACAGAAGCATTCACTAAGGTGAGAATTTAGACCATGATTTTTTTATTGCAGGAATAAGAGGTGAATAACATAAAAGCGATTCCAAAAATAAGATAGGGGATTTATAACAGCTTGAGCTCAGCAATTGTGAATCACCTGTGAAGGCTGGATTTTCCCTTTCTATTCAAATTCCCATATGTTAATCTTTGCCCTGGACAGTAAAAGATATTATCTTCACATGCAAAATTGTAGAGAAGTGCTTGCAAATCAAGATGTATTGAATAATTAGCAAGGAAATTTCCCAGCATTTCTATTCAAACACTTGAAAAAAAGCTGAATAGCTGACAGATCTTTACAATGGAAGGACTTCTTAGAATATCCATTGTTGGTTGGATGGCACTATTGTGATTCACTTATGTGATTCACGTAATGCCAAATGCACTTAATCTTCTGGAATAAAAAAAAAAATGGCATGTGAATTTATGAACTTTTAACTAGAGATGCTCTATTTTTTTGTAAAATTGAAATATAGAGATATTCCAATGTTTGTGGGACATTGCAACAATAAATAGATGTAATTAGATAGTTATTTCATAAATAGTATGATACATGCTCCTCCACAATAACTTGCCAGTTTATACAAATATTTGTCATCTAGTGCAGATCTTTGCAGATAAGTCAGTCATGATAGAGGTGTTTATGTTATGTGAGTGCAAGGCACCAAAAGAAAAGCGAGTTTAATTTTATCCATAATGGCTTGCTCTGCAGATTTGGAGGCAGTATACAAATAGCGTAGCTTTGTCTACAGTTAAGGGAGAAACAAGCTGTGTTCAGGTCAGGCTGGGTGTGCCTCAGCTTTTTACAGTGGCAGTCTTGCAGCTCAGCATAGCCTCACCACTGCTCCCAAAAATGATTTGTCTTTGCAGGTGATGCCTCTTGCATTCACCACCAGGACACTGCACATGTTTATTGACTACACCACTTCTAATCTGGAAAGCTATGGTTCTAATTTTTTATCCAAGATCAGAGATTAAACATTGTGCCCTTCCAATACCTAAAGGGGGCTTATTAGAAGGATGAGAGAACAGGTTTTGGCAGGGCAATGGTATTAAACTGAAAAGAGGGTAGATTTAGATTAGATATGAGGAAGAATTTTTTTACAATGAGGATGGTGAAACACTGGAGCAGATTGGCCAGAGAGGTGGTAGATGCTCCATCCCTGGAAACATTCAAGGTCAAGCTGGACTGGGCTCTGAGAAACCTGATCTAGTTGAAGGTGTCCCTGCTCATTGCAGAGGGGTGACCTCTAAAAGTCCCTTTTAGCCCAAACTATTCTTTGATTCTATAATTCTATAGCGTTTTACGTATACTTTGCAGTCATATTCGCACACATAATATATTTTCAGTGACACAGTTGCAATACAGCAAGGATGCATACAAAAAATTTCAACATTTCAAATAAGATTTTCATAACTTAAAAAACCCATCCTCTAATTTGAAAGAAAAAGCTGAATATATTTCAGCAGTGGTCTGGTAGGGGTCTTTTCCTCTTTTTCTCTCCTTTTTTATTTCCTTTTCTTTCTTGGTGCTGCTAAGAGCAAATACTATTAGAAATATAGACAGGAGCCTGGCTTTGGGAGAGGTTTGTTGAAATCTTTGAAGGATAGATGTCTGCTTTTTTCTAAAACACATATGATCTGATCATGCAGAAATTGTTAGTCCAGTTCTTCAGTTCTGTGAGGAGAGTGAGAAATAATGTGAAGTTACAGTGAACCCATCTGGTCAAGCAGGAAAATCCAGTTTAATTGCTCCATTGCCAGAAATGTTAAATCACTTCCTGGGAATGCAATTCATTTGGAACATATGGAAGTCATTGGAAGGTCTCCAGTGAATTCAAAACTGTACTGAAGATGAGAGAATTTCTCATAAGTAACAATCATGTTTTCCCACTGGGCAGCATGTAAGCAGCATGTGTAGCTCTATTAACAAAAATCTAAACAATAGAAGGACTGTCTGAGATCTTGTTGAACAAGTTTTGCTCGTGGTTTACTTTATTTTAAATTTTCAAGAGATACTATGTCCATGTAGGCTTCTTTTTTGCGGATTTTGAGCAGCAATGGAATGTTCTGATGGAACTTTTAGCTCATTTGACATCTTAACTCAGAAGCACTGAACTCTGCTTAGAAAACAGATATTTGGAATCACTCTACCTCACTCTACCTTTAAATTTTCTGGCACTTAAAGTGCTTCTTCATCCTACTTAACAGTAGAAACTTTGTGACTTCCACGTCTGCCCTGAGGCTTGATGATTTTATGTATTTCCAGCCACAGCTTAACTGGGTTAAACCCACTAAACCCTGGCAACCTTTAAGACTGCCATCTAAAAAATTCACGAAAATATATATTTCATTGTAAATGAACATGTTTTAATGATCATCAATTAGAAATATTGTATATTTCCAGGAAATAAATTTATGTGGCCAATGGCATTTTTAACAATATTTAAATCTGATATGCCAACATGAATAAAAACCTACATGTTGATGTGAATGATGATGACAGCTCTTTCAGAACAGTTCATTCAAGCTAAAGGCACTGCTAGTGACTCCCAGTGCAATTATAAACATGATCAAAACCCATTTAAGTCTGTCATTAAGCCACCAGAAAATTATCTTCTCTACTTGATATTATCATATTCCCATTGAGTCTTTTAACTGCTTACCCCAAGCTGTTTGTTCATCTTGGCTTTGCATTTCAGACCTTCCAAAGGCTGTTCCCATCAAACTGTTATCTCTTTTCCATGGCACAGCTTATGATTTCAATGCAGACACCCTTGACTGGCGCACCTTCAGCCATCTCAATGTTGTCCTCTAAGCTTTTCTTAAAGGAAGAATCATTCCTTCTCTAGCTAACAAATCTCGACATTAAAGTGTGATATTAACCTGTCCCCATCTTTCCTTCTTTTGTCCTGACCCTCCCATTTGATTCACACTAATGTTCCCTCATTCTTTCTTGTACCATTAAGGGTTTTTTTTTCCCTGTTTGTTTGCTTCTTTCTCACCTTCTCCTCTTCGCAAAGTTCTGTCTTTACAAATTTCCTTTTTGGAGGAATGTGAATAGTGCATCCAGGGTTTTCTTTCTTATTTTTTTACTTATCTTAGCCAGTGTAACCCCTTAAGTCTGGGAAAGAGAAGAAAAATACATAGTGATTTTCAAAATTTTATTAACTTTTTATAGAAATTTATACATGGCACACTTTCTCTTTCTTTGAAACTGAGACCTCAATTCACTCCCTGAATTCATTGTCTCTTTGGGATGTTAATTTTCTTTGGTTTATGGACGTTAATGACTTTGTTGCATTACTTCTATTTGTCCTTCTTCTGAACAAATGTATGTTTGTAAAATGCAAGGAAAATGCTTTTCAAGTAAGAGGCTCTTATTGGTTTGAATAGTATTAGTCTGATTGTATAATATTTTTGAATGCCCAAATCAAACAACACATATTTATCCAATCAGAGTACAAGTGAAACAGAAAGAATCGCAAAAGGCATATTTTAATGTATATCATCTAAGACATGTTCTAGTTGAAATTTTGTTGAAATTTTCCCCAGAAAATACTATGAAACACTTGTATATAGCCGGACAAATCAAATCCTGAAATTAAATTTTCAAAGTTTGTTTGGGGAATTCTATAGCAAGTCTGAAGCTAGTTGGTTTGTTATTTCTATCTCTCTCCTTTTTCTTTTTCTTTGAATGCAGTAGTAAAATCTGCTGAATAAAGGCTAGACTAACCAAAGTGCAAAGGATGTAAAATTGATATCTTAACTCATGTGGCAGTTCTGCATACATTGCCTACCCAATCTGATTTCTCATCCAGCCTTTCTTGCCTTAATCATATATGCACATTTTTAAGTTCTTTTTATATATGTGACATATAAATTTCCCTTTACTGTTCATTCAATCTATAACCCCATTTTTTTAAGGGAAAACACTCTCAGAAAATTCTTGTACATTGGTCTGAAAGAAAAAAAAAATGAAAAATTTTTACATCCATTGCAAAAAAAGAGAAGTCTCACGCAATTTTCCAAGTCCAGAAACAATTACAGGTGATTTGAAAACAATTCTATTACTTGTCTCTGAGAATTTATTAAAAAAGTAAGAAACTGGCATAGTACAGAACAACATATATTTGAGCCTGCAGAAGATTTGCATTTCAGGCTAATCTTCAGCCACACAGATTTTGTCTTCCTCCCTCAAAATTATTAAGTAATTTCGCAGTGGAATTTTGTGATCATGTGTTCTAGGATGATTATTTCAAAATGTGATCATATCTTATTAACTCCATCTCCTCCCTTCTCTCCTAGTCCTTTCTAACAGTAATTAGTTTCACAATAGATTATTAGACACTCAAATGGGAACTGCATGTTTCTCTCCAGAGTGCTTAACACAGTGAGACCTCAGTTCTTTACAGACCTTTTAGACACACACAAAATTTACCTCAAGATTTCATATTTCCCTAATATTACTGGTTTTTTAATAGTGCTATCTTTTTTTTTCTTTCAGGCTATGCCAGTTATTTCAGAGAAGGAGAAGGCTGGTGAGTAAATATTTACTCATTTCCTGATTTCCTTGTTGTATTTGTTTTCTGAATACCCTATTACTTAACTAAGTGATAAAAGACAGGCTTCAACTGTGGGCTTTCAAACGTGTAGGATTACAGATCTGACCGACGCCTGTATAAAGGTTATTCATTGTTTCCTGAATAGAGTAATTTCTCTTTCTATAAAGCAGTCCAGTTTTCTGTGTCAAGTTAATAAGGATATTTGAAACTGTCCTACAAAGTTGAATTGCGGCTGCTCCTTACATGTCAGTATTCCTGTAGTTACTAACTTGTTATTTGGTGTTAACATCTATTATGATTTATTAGATGTCCCAATTAACAAACATGGGTGCAAATGGGCTTTCTCAAGTCAGAAAGTCTTGACTTTTGACTTGATGTAAACTTTACTGTTTGACTTTAAATATGGCAAGAAATTTCAGTTACCTGGAGTGTTTCACTGGAGATAATAACATTTGTTTCGGCAAGTATTTCTAGAATATTGGAAGATTGTTTTTCTGTTCTGTTCTGTGTGTCCCCTGAACACTGTATGTGCTTTGGTGTTGGTATGTGAAATCCGTTACTGATTGCCTGCTAGACACTGTCAAATGGGTGTATTCTTGTGATAAACACTAGGGAAAACTCCACTCAGTGCTATAGCTCTTGAGAATCTCTGTTGGTTGCTTGTCATTTATTTTAATTGATAGTCTGCTACTGTACTTTGACTATAGCTTGAAAAATACCTCAAAATATCTGAATGCTACCTGGCATTCAGATTTATATCTGATTTTTATTGGTGATGTTTTCTTGCATTATCCTGGTTCAGATTATTTCTTTTCTTTTGCTTATTAGAGGAGAGGAATAGGTTAAAAAAAAAGTTTGAGAGAAAATTCACAGTAACAGTTGGTACTGTAAAAGCTATGGAGCTGTCTTCTCAAGATGTTGCTACTTTAGCTTTTGAAGTTCAGAAATAATTCCCAGACTGTTACCCATATTTAATAAGACTTTTCTTTGTAGATTTCACGGGCAGAATTATTTGGTGTTTCTTTTTCTGAGTCAGTTCATATTTGGCCGCATCTTCTAAATTATGTCAAAACGTGCAAACTGGTTAAAACTGGCCTTACCATTTGCAGCTAAATTCAAATAAAACTCGAACGATCAATGCTTACTTCTTTGGTGTCAAAACTACATATCATGTCAGTATTGGTAATGATGTAAAATAAATGTATTTTTGACATACACTTTTTAACCTGTACAGATGCATATGAGTCTCTCTCGCTCTTTTCCTTCTTTCTGGTCAGACTTCTGTGCTATGGTTTTTTTGTGGACAGTATTATATTTACTATTACAAATATTCAGTGGAGCTTCATGCCACATGAAATCAGCTTACTGACATTTCCACAGTTGAGCACAAACTAGACTGAGAATGAATATGTGGTTGCCTTTTAATCAGTTTTGGCTTTTGTTTAACTCTACAGCTGAGGAGTCCCTGAGGTTATGATGGGTTATTTGCAATATATATGCATGAAGGAGATGATTATTACAATCAGGCCTTGTCACTTGATTCTAGGGGTAGTAAGTGCTATTTTAGTGAAATGCAATTGGATCTTGATTCAGACATTCAGATCCCATGCTTTGCAATGTAAATTGCTGGTGTTTAACCATTGCTGCTTTCACTTCACCAGAATGACATTACCTATAGTCATGAATGACAAAGCTGTAAGTAAGGTGTGGAAGCTTTCAAAAAATGATATAACGTATTTGTTTGTCTGCTGTTATTTGGAAATACCAACAATCTAACTTTTTCTAGTTTATGTTATTATGAGCAAACTAAAATATATCACAAAATATTACAGAACAAAAATAAGTAGTTGTTTATTACTGGCAAAGCTAATAACATTGTAGGTAAAGAGATTTAATAGCATTGTATTACAACTGGATTAAAATGTGCTCAAAATTTCTAGTGAAACATCTTTTCTCATTTTGAGAATGTAAACTAATATAGTCTTGTAAGTCCCTCTTTTCTATTTACTACTGTTTGGTTCTATCTGGGACTGGAATAAGAAATACAAGAAAGTAGAAAGGCTGTTATTCCAATGTTTCTGGTTTAGAAATTTTATATACAGAAATAAAACTGTCTTTTTACAAGACTTTCTGTTCTGTAGACTCCAGATTGATATTTTCAAGTGCTTTTCCCATAGGCAACAAAACATATAGATCCTTAAATGGACTAAGCTGCTTAAGCAGCTTAGAAGTTCACACCTTACTGATTATGTTTATAGTGTTTTTTAATCCTTGAAATTAAATATTTTCTCAGTTTTATATATTTTCCAACATGCAGTAAATTTTGGCATCAAATGCAAACTCCATAATATGGAGTACTTATTAAAAGAAACAAAACACACACATACTATTTTTAAATTTGGAGCAAAACCAAACATCTGAAAACATTGCTGCTTTTGTCAATTAATAACTCAAGAGTTGTATAACAAATTATTTTTTTAAACACTGTAAAGTGCTGTAAAACATGCAATTGCAAAGTCCCTTTGGTGAAAATCTATAAATGATCAGTATATTGAGCAGAACATTGGTCATGCCTAGACGTGCGCGATTGCTTCCACTTGTGTGAATCAGGGCATTGCAAATGTTACTCTGTGGCATCAGCTACTTCTGAGTAATGCTTTGTTAAGAAGTCTCAATATTGTTGACGTTTCTGGCAATGTTGAAAAAAATAAATCTTTCAAAATAACATTTTGAGGTAGAAGTTAAGATCCAGCAGTATGCACAGTCAGAGAAAATGATGGCTCAAGCCAAGAGATGACTCAGGACTAGTAATCTTGGCACATAAATTAAAAATGCAAGCCAGAAACCAGATTCAAAACATTGTTTTTTCAGATTCATCTGTTTTTCTTTGGGGTAAAGTATGTATTTGCACACCTTTACTTACCTTGCTGACTGTTGTGATTTATATTCTCAAATTCTGTCCAAAGATTATGAAGAAATTTGACAGATGGAGAATTTATCACACCTGTCAATAATGGAGGTGTCAGGGTTAGAAGTGTTGATTTCATTTATAGTCTAAAAATAATCAGCATCTGAACCTTTGGTTCACATGGCTGTATATCAGCATCTGTTTTACTGATGTGAATCACACATGAGACTTCATGAATAGTCTTGGTAAACTCTCCGCTAACTGTAGGCTCAGGATGGCTCTTAACACAAATACCCGCATTCAGGACAATGAATCCACTGTGAGCTTCCTCATTCAGGGCTAACCTCTGTTTCTGGAGCAGCATTCCCAAAACAAAGGCAACATGACTTTAAGCCAATATTAGAAGTATTGCCCAAGTCTCTCTGTGTACCTGCTTCATGCTTTCCCAATTCATCTTCAAATATTTGTAGGGAATAGTGAACTCTGTTTGTGACTTAGAAACTTTGCTACAACAGAGCCAGTGGGAGAGGTAGGGCAAATATCCACATCTGGTCACAGACCAGCACAGCTTATTTCTCTTGAGGTGATGAACTATGTGCTATCAATAAACAGGGCAGGAGGTTTAGTCTAGCCCTAAACAAATATTAAATAAATATTAACACCATTGGTCCATAATGTTCAGCATTATAATAAACAAATTTTTCCTGCGCATAAAACAACTGCCCTGTGGTACTTTTTTGTTGAGCACACATTTAGAATTGTTGCTGCTCTAAAAGTTAAAAAAGTTCTTTTAAGTGAGACTAGCAATTGAACTTTTGAATTTTCATTATTCTACCAAAATATTCCCTCTTGCTTTAAAAATACTCTGTGGAAAAAGTGCACAACCTCTTTGGGAAAATCTCAGTAATTCTCTCTAATTTGTAGGTTAGAGAGATCTACTGCAGCCCAAAAAGAAAAGTGTCAGACTTTCATATGTAGGAGAAGAAATTTGATAGTCCATTTCTCATATGTGGTTTGATGCTCAGCAAGCCAACAAGATGATCAGACATGAAGCACAGTAAAAAAGAGCAGCCTCATTGAATCTCTGGCCAGCATACAATGTTTGAAAGCTTCCCAGTGTTAGTATTATAATATGGGCATAGCAGTGAACAAGCCTTTTTTTTTATTTTTCTTCCTGCATCTAATCTAGATTTCTGATAAAGACACTATTTAATAAGCAGAGGTTCTATTCTCCTTTGGTGTTAATTTTCCTGGTTGTCTTTTGATTCAGAAGGAAGACAAATACACAGATGATTAAAAGGACCTTAATGGCAGGGTTCTTCCTCTAACAGGCTCTAATTGTCAGTGTGAGGCAGCAGAGGACACTTGGTGCTCAGCCCCGTGGTGAGATGAGCAGCAGAACAGGAGGTGATGGAGTGAGGACAAGATGGGTCAGGCTGTCTGTGAGAACTCACAGCAGGAGGACCTGGAAAATCCAGCAGCGATAGGCTCACTGTCATATAGCAAGGCACATAAAAGGCAACTGCTTGGCATATTAGGTAGAGGTCTTTTTATTTCATTATAACTGCAGCACTAATCAAAAAGAAAAAAAAAATCACTACATTTTACAAACATATTCTAGATCCAGAGAAATCAATTCTTTCTATGAGCAGTGTTCACTAAATGCTCTGTTTTCATAAAGTCATTAAAGGCTTGTCCATATATAAATTGTTTTGAACCTAGCGCAAAAATTAAAAAAATTCAATTTGACTGGCTACAGGATATGAGTTTCCACATAAACTCAACAGAAATACAAAGTAATTGGCACAGTTACTGGTTTTCTGGCTGCTTTGCAATAACTCTAGCCAGTATTGTAGAATAAACTGTGCAAAATGAATTATTAATTGTTCCATTTAGCAAGTGTTTTATCTGGTTTTAGTAGAACAATCTTACTAAAGTTTTTGTGAGACCTTAGTATGAAGTACCAGTTTCTAGCTAGGTAATCCTTCTTTTACTGTCAGTGTTGCAACAGTTACAAAATTTGGTGTTTGCTTTCTAAATAGAAATGTCAGGTGAGCACTCACTCTTCAATCTGTCGGACTGAGAAACAGTTATAGAAGCTCTGCCAGAAAATGCATGGATGGCTGCCAAACACTAATAGATACTAACAGATATATTTTTATTCCACTGCTATTTATTTCATTACTAGAAATAAAGATTATGCCAATAGGTACCGAAAACTGACGTTTCATGCTAAGATTCCCATTTACTTTTAGTTGTTTAGTTTTCTTTACTTTTCTCTAAATGTGGTAAAATAGCTGATGTCAGGATTTTTGGTATTTGATTTTTAGTGGCTTATTAACCACACACTAGTGTAGTTGTTCTTCTGAATAAATTACTTCACTTTTAAAAGTCACACCATATTCGCTGTATGCATGCGGATATAAACACATAAACTTTAAAATCCATGTAGCACTGTGTGAAGCCAAAGGCGTTGTGGCCATTTTGGAGGAAACAGTAGGTCCTGGGACTAGAGCTTTCCCATGACAGTCCCCTTCAAACCATGCTAAATGCACTAGAAGCAGGATGATGCCTAAAACTCCTCTTGGATGCCTCTAGTGTATTACTTTTGTTAGTCTTACAGTGAAGGGTAGGACCAGCTGGTGTGAATGGGCTCTGAGGGGGGCCAGCAGACAAGGGGGCTCTGCACCACTGGAGAAGGACACAAAAGGTCAGGCTGGTGCCTGGACTGGAAAATAGGTGTTTTGTGGAAGGCTAAAACAATTTCCATTAAATTTTTTTGTAATGATTAAGTACATCTGCAGTATGTGGGAACTGGCAGAACCTGTTGCACATAAAATTCCTTATCCAGCTTCTGTTTTCTTTCTCCCCCCGCATTAGTACAGGCCATCAGTATGGACCTGCTTTTATATTTTTTGGAAGAGCTTCTTAAATCAAAAGATGCTGTTGTTAACTTCAAAGGCATTTAATTTTGTTCATATCTTTAAAATAATCTCATTTGTTCACATCTTTAAATGCTTAGATAAAGAAGCTTAACTGAATTATTTCAGGCTAGTAACAAGGATAGGCCATTATTTTTACACTGTATTATACGTACATCTACTTTATCATACACTTCAGGGTTTTTTAGCTATAACATCTTTCTAGACTCTTTGATGATTTTGTTAATTGTGGAAACAACTTTAAATACTTCTTTGGCAGATATTCTAATGTCATTTGTCATTTTAGAAGAAACAAGCTGTGCCTCAGTGCCTTATATTCCTGTAGTGAGCAACCAGATTTTGATTTCTCTGCTGGTTTAATGTCTTTTCTTAAGTAATAAAATTACCTTACTAAAATCAAGGTATTTCTGTGATAAGAATAAAGTTGTATATAATACAAGCTGAATGATTACAGCTGTTAGCCATCATGCTAAATCTTTCAATCCAATATTTTTAAGGTAACATGTGCTTTCCTATTTAAGGCAAGTTGTTTTTATCACAGAAATTATATGATTATTTCAAAAAACCCAAGCATTAGCATTGAATTATTGTAAAGATATTTGACATTACATATTTCATCACAGATTGATAAATTGTAAGAACGTGTCTCATAACAGATTTCATCACCTATTAATGAAATACAGTTAAAGAAAGAATACCTCTCCTCAAGGAGGGCTTTGGAGGTTCTTTCTCCAACCTTTTGTTCAAGAAGGCCAGCCCTGAGTTCAGACAAGGTTGCTCAAGTCTTTGCCCAGTCCAGTCTTGCAAACTTCCAAGAGCAGAGCCGGTAGAACCTCTGTAAGCAGCGTGCTCTGCTACTTTTCCATGGAGGAGATATTTTCCCTTCTACCCAACCTGATCCCTTCTGCTTTCAGCTTATGCCTGTTGTCCCTGCTGTTGTCATCCTCTCATGCACACTATGAAGAGCCCAGCTCCATCTGCTTGTTACCCTACTGTGAAATCCTGGGGAGCTGCTGGTCGGACCCCAAAATCCATCTCTGCAGATGAGCAAGCCCAGCAGCCTCCACTCCCAGGCCAAGTGACCCAGACCCTGACCAGATTGGTGACCATCCCCCACATTTGTTCCCTCTTATTAGTGCCTCTCTTGTATCAGGAGGATCCTGAAACTGGACTCACATTGCAGATGTGGTCCCACGAGCACTGCCTAGAGAGATAATCCCTTCTCTCCATCTACAGGCCGTGCTTCTATTGATACATGCCAGGCTGCTGCCAGCTCATTTTACTGCCAGGGCACGCTGCTGGCTCATGCACAGCTCACTGTCTGCCAGCACCCCAGGGCCTTTTCCATGGAGCTGCTCTCCAGCCACTTTTTTATCAATTATTTATCCACCCTTACAGACTGTAAAATTCTAACTTACAAACAAAAATATTGTGGAAATTGTGCTCTTTGTTGTCAAAACACAAAATACAGCAGAGACCCAAGAATTTGTTGCTTTCAGCCAATTCAATTTTGTATTACATTATAAGCAATTATAGTGTTTTCAGATTTTAGAACACCACCAAACAGACTGTAAACTTGTACTCAGTATATTCTGGCTAGTATTATTATAGTTAATTAAGTTGCTTCTTGGTATAAAATTACGTATCAGTTACACAGTGACTCAGTAGCATTTAGATTACCCAGCCTACATTGTGGTCTCTTTTTGAATTGGACATCAGAAACATTCTAATAGAGGTAGTCCCTGACCAAAAATAGTTTTAAATCAAAGCAAACATGATGAAGTTTTTCTTCCTTTCCATTTTTGGCTATAACAAGAGTAACAGAGAATGGTGATAACCAATTAATCAAGCTATTTCTAGGCTAATTTTGCTCAGACTGAGTTCATGGCAAAGAGTTGTGTTGATTCAAATTAAATACAAACTAGTTCACTTGGTCCTAATTGATATTGACATGGGGACATTAGGTCGGGGTTTCCAAAGTAGTCATGTGACTGTTGATTTGGAAATCAGGTGATGGTCTTTCCTTTTCAGTGTCCAGAAACAGAGGCAGCTTCTGAAAAGCTGAGGTGCCTAGAGATAAATTTTAAAATTAACTTTTGACTACATTTTCATAGTTATTTAGGTACCAGAAGATGAAAAAACAGCTCTTTGTCATGACACCTGCTAATTGTACACCAGTTCCCAGTCAAGGTTACTTCTGGAGTCTGCACATGGCACAAAATTATGATACCTAGTAATTTCTGAAAAGTTTAATATGCTCTTCTTTTCTTCTTTGGGTTCCTAGACAGCATTCAAAACATCTGTAATACATTATGCTCCTGTGTTCATATTTGAAAATAGGACTTGAACTGCTAAGTTGTTTCAGAGTTGTTGAAGATGAGCCAAAAAGAACCTGAACAATTTTAAACCATGTTTAGTATGAAGAACTTAGAACACTTAAAGTAGCAGACAAGGTAACTTCTCTTTTTACATCTGTTAAAAAAGAAGGGTAATAAATTGTTTCAGTCCCAAATCACTGGAACATGAGCTTGTTTTTTGTTGCTTATACACTTGAGGTACTTACATGCTCACTTTACTAGAATAAAAAGTTGCTATTCAAAAAATCTTAGGGAAAAGAGAGAAGTCTTTGATGTTTGATGAGAAGACATGATTATTAACATTTGTCTAAGGACATGCTGAAAACTCAGAGAGACATCCAAAAGCACACTTTGGATTAGACACAGCTGGAGGTAAAGGATCTTCCTGATGTGGAACCATCCTTGGCAGCACAACAATAGGGCTGGATGTAACTGCAGTGTCACAGGTTGCTCAGACTGCATTTTTTTCCTTGTTGGAATTGCTGACCAGTGTTCTGAATGTCTTCTGCTATAGCAAGCGATGTTTGAGAAAATTGTGGCTTCTGCTCGTAATGTGTTCATCCTGAACAACTAGACCTTTTATTGTATATGAACTGAAATACACCAACTATACTGACAAAAAGTGTTTTTCACTATTATGAAGATTTTAAATATCTTGTGGCAAGTTTAACCATTTTCTCAAATCTTCTCTGTAAATACTCTTGTAAAATTAGTTTGTTTTTGCACATATCAGGAAATGGCAATCAATTCAAATGCTGATTCTCTAACATGTGGTAGATGTCACTGGTCTTTAAAATGCACCAGTGTACAATTCTTATATGCAAAGTCAGTCACGTGCCTCATGATTTATTACCTTTGTCAATCTACCTTTGTGTTAATTTTGACTATTAGTGAATTTCCCCTTCATTATGTTTTAGGAAAGAATCAGATAACTGCATGAAATGGTTGCTAGTTTATAAGTATTACAAACAAAGAAATAACCAGAAAAAAGTTTTTTGATAGACAGAGCTGCCAAATGATCTCTAAAGTATAAATCTGCAAGGATTTTTGAAGAATCTGTGGTGAAGATTCAGACTATCAGATCAGATCAGATTCTAGTCACATGAGTTTGGGCTAAGCTTAGAAATAGAAATTTGCTAAATCCCAGTCTGAAATTATTTCTCTGGAAGTTTCTCTGTTGAATATTCTCTTTAATTCAATTGGTAGGTCATTTGTTTAAATCCTAGTCTACACTGGATTGAATTGCACCTGCTGCTTTACTTGGCCTAAAAGAAGAGGAAATATTTGGTAACCAATTTCAGAGTGCTAGCCAGGTACATGATATCTCAGTAGCTATCTATGAGCAGAATTGAAAGGCAAAGAGGAAAGTAACCGTGGATTTTAATACATATCAAAATACAAGCTTGAAATTAGAGTAGAACAGTTGAAATATCTGTTAAAAGCCAAGGAAAAGAATGAATAATCCATAACTTCCTCCGGGCTGGTGTCTAATTTACAGTGTCATCCTGGAATGTGTTTTCATATTGTAAGGAAGAAAAAGAAAGACTGAGACTTTTGTAAAGAGTTTATCTATCAATTGACTAACCTAGAACACTGCTTACAGAATAACTCATCTGTACACTAGAAAGATTTTTCTCAAGTCATTACCGCAGGAGGCTCTCAAAACAAGGATGAAATTCTGGAATGCTCAGAGAATGTTAAGGTTTTGTTTTAGTGGTATAGGTCACACTAACTCTTTGAGTGGAATAACATTTTTTGTGTCAGCACAAGTGTGCCTTCAGCAAGGCTTTGCTGTGCACTCATAACAGGTATACCTGGTCTGGTACAACTTTGACATATGTATGAGGTTAAGCAATTTTGTCAGGTATAAATTCATCATTGTTGGTGAATCTGTGAGTGGAAAATTAAAACTATACAGTTTTCCTAATTTTTTTTTCCCCTTCTAGATCTCAGACTAGTGCTTCTTATACAGATCGCCCTCAGAACTTAAGTCTGACCCTGTGTTTTGAACCATGGATCCAGCCTAGCCTTTACAGGAAAGATGTTTTTTAGAGGCCATTGAATGAGCTGTTGCAGGATCAGAAAACAACAATGGATGATGTAGAAGACACTGTTTCTGACAGACTGATTAGAGTAGGATTTTTTTCTCCTTGCTTGGAAGTGGTACCAGCTTTTTCAGTCACAAATTTAATACCTGCCATTCCCTTCAACAGTTAAAGTTTTTGCAAATCATTTCTTTTTGTCTCCCACTACAATAGCTGTCCATGTTTGATCACTCTGTGTTGATGAACATTTGACTTTTACATGCAATTGCTTTTGTCTTCCTGTAAAAGAATGAGAGGACATCAAATAGAGGTGGCAGATTCAAAACCAACGGGGGGGGCAATCTAGAACTGAGGTGTAGGACTCCTCACCTCAGTAGATTGCTGATACTAAAGTTGTACACAGCTTTACAAAAGGTCTAGACAAACTAGTAACAGAGGAATTGATTTGTATAACCCTTTCCTCAATAAAATTAATAACAGTTCTTACCACTGACTTTTGTAGGACTTACCCAAACCATAACCCTCTATAGACCAAATCAAAATTTGCCTAGGATGTCAAATTAGTAATTCAATACATCATCCAAATATTGAGTTCAATTTTAATGGGTCAAAACAGTATTTTGTAGTAAAAGTGTACTGAATATTCAGTCCTAATGTGTACACTGAATATACTTTTATTGCATGGGTGATTTTTTGTTTTGTAATAGGCATGGTTTTCCCTCAGGAAGCAGTAACTACCAAATATCCATCATCAAATTAAGAATCCTACATAACTTGTACAGCAACAGCAAAAGACATCTACATGTTAGGAAATTTTCTATCAAAAGTTAGAGGAATCTTAAAATTTGCAGAAAACCACTCAATGATCAGTAAGTCAATGCAATTCTTCAGCTTAATGAATAACAAAGGCGAAAAATGTAAGCATATGTCATAAGAATATAAAACCACGAAGATAACTAAAGAACATACTAAAAACTGAAGAGATACATGTATTTCAGTTGTAATCAAAACTTGGCATCATTTTGGCTTTTATGAGGAAAGAGACATTGGAAAACTAACCAAGAAAGGTTCCAATCTAAGAAGTAGCTACATATATTAACTTCTGCAGGATATTTGAAAGGCATTTCCGGAGAACCAATGTATGGCACATTAGACAAACTCAGAGGAATAAGAAACAGACATCTTTTCATAAAGCAAATCTAGATAAAAGTCTTCAGCAAAGTAAATTGCATTTATTTATATTAAAAGACTGAGAGATAAGAAATGAGCCATACTTTCTTTTTTTTTTTCCCTCAAAATAATCATTATAGTCTAAGTAAGTTAAGCTAACTCTACTGATCTATAGAAAAAATTCCACATCTGGAAAATCTTTGCTGCATTTGTGTTGGGGTTTCATGTTTTTTTGGTGCTTTGTTCATCAGTTCCCATGACTCTAACTTAAACCTCTCCCTTATTTTCTTAAGTGCATTGCAATTCACCTAAAGATATAGTGATAATTTCATTTCCTGAGATATGTTATTTAAGCTTCCTTACCTGTTTTCCTTAAACAAAGCAAAATAAATCCTCAAAAATAATACAGTCTAAAAAAAAAATTAAAAAAAAAAAAAAAAAAGACAAAGTATCTTTGTAGCATGCTGCAGTGTGGACAATTATTTTAATAGATTGAAGTGAGATCACAAATCATAATTGTCAAAGATAACATATAAGTAAATGTTTTGTTATTGTAGGCTTCTAGCTGTCTTTAGCAAATAGAAGCAAGTTTAGATGCACTCCAGCACCAAAATTCCCCATCTGCCATGGGCCATTCACAAGCAGCACTGCTTACAATCTGAAATAAGTATTGGCCAAATGCATACAGTGCAGACAACCAGAAAATAATTGGCTCCTATATTCCCTTACGGTTATTTCCTGTAGAGTTCTACATGATTGCTTAAAGTACTCTTTGCCTCTCTATTCAGGGATCCAGGAGATAGATTTAGAAATGTAATGATAGAAACAAAGTAACACAACCAAAGTACTTCCAAAACTGGGATTTTTGTTTCTTAAAGGAGCTGTGGGCTGAGTCACAAAAGTTTGTTTCATATGTATTGTCAGAAGAAGATATGGACTAAATAAAAAAGAAATTTGGAGTGCACACATCCAGCAATCAGTCACCAAGCTTTAAGAGGCACCTGTTTCAAGAACACAGTCACACAGCAGCATCTGGAAAAGTAAATTAAACAGGATAAGGACTCCAGTACTGGCATGGAGTTGTCCCAGTTCTTTAGTTATTATGGTTCCTGGTCTAGGTGTGGCCCATCATCTGGTAGTTTTCTAGAAAAGACCCATGAATGCTTGGAAGATAAGAAGGGCCAGGAAGTGTTTGAAACCATCAGTGGTAGGAGATTCACACTTACTGTCATTGAGTGGTCTTGGTCAAAAAATCAAAGAGATTTATTCATTCTGACAATCATTTGTCTACCACAGATTTCTCAGGTTTAGTCCTTGCTTAGAGGATTCAAATAGGAATTGATGAGCAAATCCTCCTCTCAGTGGAAAGATCTTTAACCTCTTGCTTCCCAGATAAGGCTTGGGAAGGGCAATACCTCTTTTAATGCTCAGAAAATACACCTGAGTGAGATTCTAGCAGAATTTGAACCACTGCTTTCACCTACCTCTTCTCTCCACTTTCCCTCCTTCCAACAAACTGTCTTCAAGGCTTTTATATTTGAACTTTTACTGCAAAGGAGACTTTGGAATTTTTTTTGTTTGTTTGTTTACAGAAAAGGGGATCTAATGACTACACTTTTGCTTTTTAATTGTTTACCTATTATGCAACAGGTACTACTTCAGGAGGGAGAAAAAAGCAAAAACAGTGAGCCAGAAAATTAGTTGTACTGCTGTTGCTAGAAGTATCTGCAAAATGGGGCACAAATTACTTTCAACTGCTTCCCTAAATGGCAGGGCAAGGTCATCCCTGGCATGACCATAGAGAAAGGTGTGGCTGACTGCGCTGGCCAGCATTAGCAGCTGCCCCAGTTTATATTCCTTGTAGAGAAACTTTTTGTACCAGAGATTGCTGCTCCAACACTCCCCCTCCTCTGAGACAAACCTGTGGAATGGGCAGAGTCATGCTGAGCTGTGCTTAGCACTTGCTGCTCATCTATCACTCCCAAACCATGCTGAGTTATTAGTAGGGGTAAGTGGAAGTCACTGTAGCCATAATTATAGCCTGCATGCAAATTGTTGTCTGCATGAATGCTCACTCTGTCAGCAACCTAACAACACATTGATGAAACTTGAGAAGGCCTTACATGTGTGTGACAGAGAATAAGGAAGCTCAGGGATATTAATTCGGTAGAAAACCATTCCCCTTTTAACATCATGACCCTATCAACACTGAGTAAGCATTCCCTTACCACTGTCCTCACACAGCAGGAGTCAGGATGGAATTTGCTTTTATTCCTAATGGACATTTGAATAGCAGATCTCACTGATAAGAAGCAGCAGATTTCATTGATTCAGTCAAGCGTCTGTCAAGTGAGCTCAAAAGCATATTACTTTCCTGAGTCTGCAGCAATTAGACACTCACCCACTCATAGAACAGTCTCTACAGAAACAAGAAAAGTGTGCTGTGTTCTCTAGTTTATGCTATAAATAATAAAAAATTTGAAGCAAGTTTCCTTGATCAAGAAAAAGCTAATTCGTATTCCCAGACATTAAAAAATATCCCTACGTTAACATAGAGAACATGTGTCAGCTGACCTTATATATCTGTAACAGAGGGATAAAATAATTTCAGAGGAGTGCTTATCACCAAACCAAAATATAAAAGCTGCCAAAATTTAAATTAAGAATTATTCCTGAAGAGCATCCAAATAGATTATAGTAAGAAAATCAAAAGGGCATATTTCTGCTCTTCGGTGATGTTGGAAAGTAAGTATACTATTATGACTAAACTATTATCATTTCTGTAATATTTGATTATAGTTAACTGATTTTAAAAGTGCAATGCAATATTTTCTCTTTCCTAATTTTCCTGCTCTGGATCTGTGGAAAGACACACAGCACCAAAAATCAGTAAATCTCTCCACATCTAACCCTGAAAGGACACATACATACTACTCTGTAGCTCAGGCTGCAGTGCTTCACGTCAAGAGCACTATTAATTCATGTAGGAATGTGTTAAACCTTGTAGGTCACTGATTCATTTTTGTTGTGACTTGGTTCCATTTCCTATACACCCTTATAATTTATACTGGAAATCTGGGGACTTTTTTGGATTTAATACCCCTATGAATTTCATTAAAAATAGGGACTTCGTTCCCGCTGTCAACAATCAGGATTGAGCTGGACTCCAATCCACTGCCCCTTCAAATCTGTGCTCCTCTCCAAGCCCTTCTGCCTTACTCCAAACGTCTCCTGATGGGTTTTCCAAAGGAGGGCCTGTGTTTTTTCAAGCCTCCAGTTCCAGGCTTGTCAGACCTCTGACTGTGAACTCATGTCTTCATTCTAAGGGACAGCTAATTCTTCTAGGGTAGCTAAAGTTTTTGAGTGAACCAACCAGTTTGGCATAGTGTGGCAGGTATTTTTTATTCTTTTTAGTTAGCTTCCACAGAAACAAAAACAACAAACTAAGTATACTTTTTCTTGAATCAGTTTCCTTACTTTTGTGATATATATTTCTGGCTTAACTCCAGTCATCTTGAATAGCTTAGAATCTTCTGTAGGTCATGTTGTGTCACTTGAATAGGGTAGTTTTTCCAGCTCATTTTTCAGAGCATTTTCATAAACACTAGTGCAATCATCAGAAAGGAATGATTCAGTCTATGATAAACTGTCAAACTAGGTTTGTCTCTACCATCTGCTAAAGTTTTCTTGACACCTATTCAACAATTCATTTCATTCATAGTTTCTCTTTGATAAGTTTCCATTCCTTCAAGCCTTTTCCTCAGAACTAGGAAAGAAATCTAGCTCCCCTGGGGCTATTTGTCATAAACTCTTTACCCTGCAAGAGCTGACCAGGAAGCATACTTGGAGTCTGAACCAGAGGCTGGAATGAAACTTCCTCATTCAGTAGCATCTACAAAGGCTCACAAGTACATTCCTCTGTTAGCATACATAGCAGCCAATAGAGTCTACTCATTCTTATACCGTGTATGTCTTGTATCCCTTGTCTACCTTTTTTTGTGGTTCTTTTAAAGTGTTCATTCAACATGTAATCTGGTGAGCACGATTAATTCTCATATTTCATAAGGAATAGCTTACCAGTTGGAGAATATGCAGATCTTCAATGGGAGTTGAATCATTTTCACCACATTCTTACTGTGTCTATGCTTCATTTTTCATCTCTTGGTGTTACAGCAATCAGCTGTAGTATGTTCAGTCACCTCTAGGAAATCTATCAATCTGAAATATTGAGAGAAGCGTGTGAATCCCTAAAAGTTGTCTAATTTTTTAGCTATGTATCTCAATGTGGATTTGTGTTCAAATGCATGCTGTCAATTTTTAAATGGAAGTTATAGTCTGGCTTACAGTTCAAGCAATAATTCCTGGGTTCATTGTGAATGAATCTGCTATGTTTGCAAAACATATATCCTTCTTCATGTAGTCAGTGGGCCAGACTCTGATTCACCTCAGCACAAATAGATTGAAAGCTATAACTGCCTGAAAGAGAGCTTTGTTTTGAAAGTGAGTCACAGTGTTGCATCCCCAGCTTTATTTCACTGCCTTCTAAATTCAGGAATTCAACCATTTGCTGTAAACTGGATCATTGAAATTATTCATATTAGGTTTACTTTTTACCCTATGTTGTTTTAACAAGCTGACTTTCAGCGAGCAGTGCAAACAGGCACCCCAGTACCAAATGAGAGGACAGTTTTGTGCAAAAATGGACACAAGCAAAAAGACTGAAGAATTAAATATTTCTTGTAGCAGCCTTCTCTGCTGCTAGTGACTTAGGAAATAAATGCCTTAAAGAGGCTGCACAAGGCTTAGAGAGGAACAAAGAATTTGGCATAGAAAATGTACTTAAATACCAAAATATGCAATTCCAGCTGACCAAGAATTAGGACTATGTGGCTACACAGCCACTCAGATGATAGTCCCACAGTCTCTGTTATTAATAGAAATTATGAAGTCCCTTCAGAAATTTGAGAATTTTTAGAAGTTTTTTACAGACTGTCTTTTGCAGACTAAGCATCTCCCCTTCTACCCTTGTGTTTGCTGTGCTGACATATATGAGCTGCACAACCATCCTCATCAGGACTCTCACTACATGCAACCCATCTCTGTTCCACTGCCTTTTGTAGCCCTCCAGCCTGTGTAGTACCCATTGCATTGGTCCCCTAATCTGTTCCAGCTGAACTGATTTTTCTGTCAGTCCTTTAGCATTTCCAAAACTGTGTCACGCATTCACAATCAAACCATGTCTTTACATAGACTGTTGATATATCACCATGCTCTAGTCCTTCCTCTTGCTAAGGGCTACCATTCCTAACAGAGGTCCCCACCACTAACATCTTTTATTTCCTGCCAGGCATGTAAAGATCATGAAACCTCACTGCAGAGAGTGCTCTGCTGGGATCTGTAAAAGCAGTGTGTGTGTGCAGTAACACTAGACACTATTTCAGAATAAGTCAGCATTTTTTGCCCAACAGGAATCCGGCACATTGGTTCTCGGGCAAGGAGGAGCAGAGTGGACCTAAGGTCAGCATGTGCTTGTTGTTAATGCACAGTTCAGTTCTTTCTTTCAACCTTCAGCCCCACACTTACCCAGCCTTTTTTGAGCTTCTTTGCTTGGTAGATGTTAGGAGTTGGCAGCTGGTCTCCCCTTATGTTTCTGAGAGCTCCTTTCATGGGGTTGTCACTGATAAAATAAATATAGTAATTGCAAAGGTTTGCATGACCTTTTCTAAGTTTCACACATTCATTCATGTCTTCACAAACCATGCACACGTGTGAAAAAGTCCATTTTTCCATTAAAGGGTATGGAAAAATCTAACCTTCAACAGATTATGAAGTTTTCCAACTAGCATGAAGTTAGATCTGACAAGTGAGCAGGGCATTTATGGAAGAAATTACAATATTTAAAAAAATTGATACAATCTAGATTTCTTCATAAAACAGAAAGTATTTAATTTGAATATATGAACATTTACTTTGCATTGCCTCTTAGAGAGAAAAACCCTGTCTACTGAGGACCAAAATATGCAGTGGGTTTTGGTGAGATATATATGTTTAATACTTCATAGGTAGCTAGGACAACTATATACTGATGATCACTAGATTATGATCAGTAGTACTTTACTGAAAACCCTGTAAAAAGTGCATGGGCGCAGAGGGGTAAGGTACATATGAAGGTCTTCAGTTGAAATTAGAGAGAAAACATTTTTTCTGCAGGCTTCTCATCTCCAAGGCATGGTAAGCTTTAAAAATGGCATCATCATTCCAGTAGATGAAGACTAATAAAAGGTCTTTAAATATTGAAGGCCAAAATCCAGAATCTAACATATCTTTAATCTAAAATAATTTTCAGTATCTGCCAAGGACAAATTTGAGAGATTTTTTGCAAGTGTATTTAAAATGATACATTATCCTTAATCCTATCATCTAGCATTTATTTTTTAGCAATTTGATTGTCCAGATACTGAAATCTTACAGTTCTTACACAGAGGAGGAGTTTTTCAGCATCAAATAACTAGATTAATTAGGTTGAAATGAGGTTAATTAGTTGCTGAATCTAATCCTTTTAATCAAAATTCAGAGCTGTCATGACTTGATAGGGACAGAACTTTTCAAATTTTGTTTAATATTGAAGGACTTACATTAAAACTTGGGTAATAGTTGCCTTTTTGGTTTTTCTTATGCATTTTCATATACAGTTTAGATGTAAGACTTGACCTTTTGAAATATATTTCTGTTTTATTCCTGATTTTTATAGCCAGTTAGCCAAGTTCAAATTTGTTATCAGGACATTGACAGCTGCTCACTCCAAATTTCAGTCTAGAATCAGTCTTTTAAGAAAAGTACACCAAGAGTAGAAGGGTATACTTGCTTGTTGTACAAGAGTACATTTTCTCCTATAACTTATTGCGGAAGTTTTCACTGAATGTAAAGAAATATTTTACACCCCCATATGTAATCTTTTCTACCACTTGACTAAAGAGCTGTAGGTTTGGATTGAAAAGAATTTAGCAACATCCAAGTTTTGACATCTAAACATGCCATGCTTTCATTGCATATGCTAAAGAATTTTAATGTTTCTCCTTATTTTGGTTCCTTATGCATAAAGTGTTATAGACCACCAATGGCATTAAAAAAAATCTCCTGGATATCTTTCAAATGTCTCCTAAAGACATACTTATTCTATATGCCTTCAGAAAGTTGTCTATATTAGCAAACAGGGCTGAGCTGATTTAAATCATTAAAAAAGCATCCAATGATGCTTCAATTAAAATTTCAGTTATGAGTGAGACAAAACTTTCTGAGCAAAGCAAACCTACTTTCAGGAGAGGTCCTTTCTAAAGAAGTTATGTATTGTGGTACCAATATACACTTCATCTAATATTATATTCTGCTCATTTGTCATATTAAGTCTTGCTTTTTCAATTTTGGTCTTGCTAACTCCCATGTTTAAATATATACTATACTGAGTACTTGCACAGCAGCTGATACATGCATCCTTCTGTTTTACATTTGCACAGGTTTTCTTCCTTGATTTTGTACACACATATTTTATTTAGTCCTTACATATTTTCCACAGATTAATTAGCTTTAGTTTGGAGGGAAAAACATGCACAAACACGCTACTCTCCCCAATACAAAGTCAGTGTTTTGAAACCGTGTACCACCTTAAAATATTTTCCACACTTCCCTTGATGTGTTCATGCTTTAAATACTTGTTGGCTCTTATCATTACTCTTCCCTTACATTATTAGCTGTCGTTTAGTTAAGCAGAAGAGGTTTTCATCTTTTCTTGTAAATCAAACTCTCTAGTCCCTTAATCATTTTGCTCCTGTTATCTGAATTCCTTCAAAACTTGTTGATGTCTTCCTGGTACTGGAGAGGCTAAAACTACATGCTGGATTTGAGAAGGGATTCATTTGTGCCAAACAGAGTATGTCTGGTCATTCTTTTTGGAAATACTGAGAAAGTAAATAATAGTTATTTTTTATAATATAGATGCACCAAAAAAAATATGGAAACTTCAGAAATAATAAAGAAGAAATTGCATATATTTTACCACATTTCTCAGATAAACATTTGACATTATCCTTTCACCATTGCTTTATTTTTAATAAATATGTGTTTAAAATATTACTTTAACGTATTTGTCTCAGGTGTGAGCTTTGTTTTCTTCTTTGTTTTCTTCCTCAGCTTCTTTGAGAGTGTTTTATTCCCTTCTTCCAAATACCACATTTTTTTAAGAAATTTCTATATGATCTACTCATAAATATGAAATAACTTCTTGTATATTTCACCAGCTCTTTAATGTCTTCCCTCACCCCTCCTGCTATGAAGCACTTAAAGAAACATTTGTACTTACTTGATTCAAGTGCGCATCAAGATTTGTAAGTAGTTTTTCCATGTATGTGTTGAAGCTGTTATTTTAGATATTTACATTTTTCCAAGGCCTAATTTGGATTATTTCAGAGCCATTGATATCTTGCATTGAACCTGAGCACAAGACTCACTTTTCTTATTTTATTAAAGAACTGCATAAATTCACTATTGTAATGATGTCTCTGAAAACTTCAAATTCACAGAAAATAAATAGAATTTTAGGTTCTCCTATATAACCCACCTCATCTACGTATCTTTTTACAACAAATGACAACAGTATTTTCAGACTGAAGAACAGCAGAGCAGATAATTTTAATTTCAGACCCCGTTCATATGGGGACGCCACCATACATGTCTATTTTTAAAATAATTTGACAATAGAAAAATATTAGCTCAGATATCAAGCTATAGCAAAATACAGATCAGGCTGTCAGCCCTAAAAACACAAGGTTTACATTTTCACCTTGCTTTGGGGACTGTGAAGCATACAGTTTGGTAAACAAACTAAGAAAATTACCTTCTAAAATAATTTAGGCAAACTTGCCAGCCAGTAACTACTCTCGGGACATAAAAAGTAGACTAAATACTGCTGTATCCTATCAACCTCCTGGTCCCCAAACCATCTAGTCCAAGCTCACTGTTTTTCCACAGCCAGCCTTCAATACAATTGCCATAACGTGAACCCTAAGTGAAGGTTTTCCATGCACTGCAGCGGGACTCCAGAGGGCAGATATGTCACGGCTGAAATCAGATGCCAGCAGGAACAGCAAATTTCATGCAGAAGCAATTTTGGATTATTAACTGTGAAATAAATTATGTGACGATACGGAGAAATCAAGTTCTTAGAATAGCAAACCAGAGTGTCTTATTAAAACCTCATTTAATGGTGTTGCTAAGTTCATGGAGTAAATATGAAACATTAGCATCTAATAATAGCTTTAGCTAGAGTTTTAGATTTCTTTTGTAAGTGTTTAAGAATGCTGCGTAAATTCATTTTTCACAAAGACTTTATTATGGATAACAGAATGTATATTTCAGTGAGGTGGTGACTGCTTTAATCTTCCAGATAATTATATTTGACACAGTCCCCATAAAGCTTCAACTTGCATTTGTGGTATATTAAACTTACAAAAGGTGAAGCAAAATATTAGATTCTTTATCTTTTAAAGATTAGGCATTAGAATTTGTAATGGGCAAGATTTCAGTTCAAATAACAAACACCAGAAGAAAGACATCCTACAAAATTGCATGCAACACTTGGGAAAATCGTGGGTTTGCTTTCCAGTTCTATTTTTTTTAGAAAAAGTAATCTAATTGTAGCTAATGCTCTGGAAAAAAAAAATTAATCTGTTAAGTGCAGAGAAGACAACTGTTTGAAATTATATTTATTCAGTTCCATCAGACCAGAACTCAAGGAAAGTTCTCACTAGCTATGTAGTGGCTGAATTTTAATCCCCAAATGGAAGCATGCAATTAAAACTACAGTAGAAGACAGACACTTGAACTCTGCTCACCTTGTCTCTTTCCTCTCTTCTTGTCTCTACTGCACAAAGCAGGGTATACCCATCTCCCACTTGACCCTGGCACAACTTCCTCATTCTGTATTAACCTTTCATGAGGGACCAACACTTTTCCACCCTTCTGTGAAGAGAAGGTGGGGTCAGTAAAAGCCCAGGAGAGACAGGTTCTCTCCTTCATCTTGCAGGGCTGGCAGCAGCCTGGAGCTGTGTTTGCAAATTCTTCCCAGGCTGTGCACAACCCAGGTGAGGAAATATCTTCTGAGTTCTTGGTCACTAATATCCAATGCTGCAGAACTGGTGTGAAATAGAATTTCTCACAGGGTTGCCAATGGCTATGACAAATGAACTTTCAGAAAGACGATACTTCAATATGTCTACAAAAGAGTAAGCTGCCTTACAAAATCACCATCAAGTGTTTGGGCATAACTTGCTAGAATTTCTCAGTATCAAGAAAATAGCATGTCCTTTCAGTCATTTCCCAAAGAAACTGGTTTTAAAATGAACACACAAGTAGGACACCTCAAAGAAGTCATGTCACAGACAACTCCAGGACAAAGAGTTAAAGAATAGCAGATACCTGAAACAGAAACCCAGAGTCTGAGGAAGTTAGGCAGTGATAAAAATAAATCCCCAGTTTAACTATGTTAATGAACATTTGCACAAAAATGACACGAATTAGCACTCACAAACTGTCCAGCAGTGTCTTAGGTAGTGAAATCTTGAAATCTGTTGAAGGTTTGTTCCAACATCTATTCGAAAGTTTAGGTTCAGTTTGGATCCTACCTTCTATGTCATTGCTCCCTATGAAAATTCCAGTTTTTCTGCTGTTTTCTCTGTTAATGAGGCCATGAACCAGCAATTCAGGGATGGTTATTACATCTTGCTTGTCTTCACTGTAGCAAACTTTCTGTAGAGATTGTGTTTCACAGTGCTGCAGTGGCAGCAGCAGGGATGGGAAGGGATGAAGACAGCTCTGCCTCTTTGCATCACTTAATAAAACACACATTACACAGGGCAGTGATAATTGATTACTTACATGAGACCCCTAAATCTCACTAAATCTTTTCAGGAATAAGCATTTTCTATCTCTCCCTGGAAGCACTGGGATTTTCTCTTTGATTTAAAATTTTTTGCCTCTCTTTGATCTCTCTGTTCAGAAAGATCTCTGTACTCTGAATTATCTCCCTGCTCATCCTCTGACTTCAATGAGTCCAGCTCGCATAACGCTCCCCACGCTCCTACTCTGCTCACTGCTCTGTACACAGACACCCACCTACCACCAGCAGATTGTATTAAACTCATGGAATCAAATTTGTTCTAATCATAATCGCTATTCATATTGGTCACTGCAGACAAGCTTAAAGGCTTTGTTTCTTTGATATCTTATTAATATTGTACCATTTTGTATGAGGGGTGTCTGAAGAGGAAGATCTCTAATTCAAGGAACTCACCATCTTGGTATATGACTGAGTAAAAACCACCTTAGTATGACCTGGAGAGAGGGACAGAGAGAGTGGAAAAGAGAAAAAACAGGAAAGGGAAGGAAAATTTCCAATTATGAAAGAAGCTTGTAGAGATTTTGAATAGGGAGTAACAATAAGAAGTTGGGGGGGCAGGGGGGTTTAAAGTGTTGGGTTGTTTGTTTTGCTTTGGGTTTTGGGGTTTTTTTTGTGGTTTCTGCACTTTTCTATTACTGCAACCTCATGTACAGCCTAATTTGCATTTCTACTGGAAAGTACCTTCTGCCATACCTTTTATTTTATGGAATTTTAATTATCCTGCCCTAATTCCATTAAAGTGATTTGACCAGTCAAGTTGTATTGTATTACTCAGCTGACAAAAAGCTATATATGGGCAATTTGTCTGTCAGGACACTGAAGGAAGGAGAAACAATGCTGTTTAATACTCTTACTGTGGTGAAGCATAACACATGGCTTGTGCTCAAAACTAATCTCAGTTCACAGCTTACTGCCCTCAACTCTTTTATGTGAAAGAGATATAGCCAAGAAAGTTCTGTGGCTTAAGTTTAGATATTTGGAAGAGTCTGGACACCCCCATAGATTAATACTCCCATAAACTTCTCTAAGCAGGTGCCTCCCATATGGCTAAGCAGAATGAAGCTTTTACACTTCCTTTCTCATTTGAATTTTAAACTATGGCACCAGCACTAATGTCTCTTTTTTTTTTTTCTTTAATGTGCAATATTTCAGAAAACATTTGTCAGCAGGGGCAAGACTTGTGGTTTGTTTTTTTTTAATAATGTAAGAATGGTTTAAAACCAGTTACATTAAAAACAGGTTAAAATGGAACAATGTGCAACTGAAACTGGAAGCACATCTTCTTTCATGTTATTCAGTTACTTATTATTTTGCATTTATGGCTGTGATTAGAAATGCTTTCTGTGTTCCTGTGTTGGTTTATTTATTATTCTTGGAGCACACAGTGATAGTGAGACAGCAGTTCAGAAACAGCCAGATAAGCTTACACTTTGAAGTGCACAGAACTCTAATTAAGCTGGGGGGCTGTTTACAAAGCAGGACCATAATCACACCCTGAAGATTGTTAATATTTATTCGAGGTCATGTTTAATTTGAGGGTCATAAATGTATATTAGAAGGCTAATCTACTCAATTTATATAAACCCATCAGTATGTATTTATCTCACAACAAAAGGCAATTAAGGTAGATATTTTGACAAGTGCTTCTCAGTGTTTCACCAGAAGGCTTCAAGGTTTAGACATTGATAAGTTCATGAAAACAACAACAGTTGTAGTTCACATCATGGACTGCTGCTGGGGTGGGTGGATTTTGTGCATTTTCTTTCTTAAAATTGTACACGCTTGTTGTTCAAAAATACAGGTCTGGGCCATGTCATGACAGTGAAAAACCTGCACATCTTGCAAAAGCAGAGTGCACAGAGGCCATTACGGTCACCTGAAGAGAGGGTGATTGTCCCTGGTTTTCTCCACACCTCTCCTACCATGGTGAAGAAGACAGTGTAGAGATGCCAGGCAGAGCACTCTTCCCATCGTGGAGGGAATTCAGGAAAATGTCTCTGTTGGTCTACTCTCTCGCGGTCTACTATTCCTTCTCCAGACTGCATTCATTTAAACCCTAGGCTGTTCAAAGGCTAACACCAGGATGTTGACACGTGTCAAATGGACACTTTTCTGAATGCAAAATATGGTAGGATACAGAGGGTTGAGCCCACAGACTGACAAATTGATGAGATATCTGCACAGCTACAAAAGGACATCTACGTGCTAAGTGAAACTTCTGAATACTTTTACTTTACCTGATTGAAAAACAGATCTTTTTTTAAACAAATAAAAATGAATCAAAATGTGGCTTTGTCATATCAAGAATTTTGTTGAGATCTGTCAAGCTTCTATTGAAACTTTTATGTTTCAACAAAATTCACTTTATTTCCCTGTCTTTCCATAGGAATTTCTGTAAATCTTTCCAGTCTGCTCGGAATGGCGGCTGCTTCTTGTCTAAAGACTTGATACGTATCAGATTTCTCAGATACTGCGGATATTTCAGTACCAGATTTTCTTTTGGAAAGCAGCACATGTCAAATTCAAAATTCAAAGTGCTTCTTTCCCAGCCTGGTCTCCTAGATAGCATTTGGAGACACCTGCTGAGACATGAAACAATGACAACAATGACACATGCCAGGTTCCCAGCAGCCTATTTTAATTAGATATAAAGTTCTGGTTCTGAATCATTCTTTTGTTTTGTGATACTTTTGGAGAATTATGGCATTGCTTTTTTTGCTTCTCTAACAAGGGATGAGATGGTTGCATGCACCAGATCAGGCAGGCTACATAGATCGCTCAGCAAAGATGCTCTGGATTTGCCGCACCATTTGTTGCAGCCTGTAGAGAAGTCACAGCAAAGCTCAAACTGGCATCATGTTAAAAAAAATCATGTATCTCTGACTGACTGTGCATATTTTGGATGCATACATCCTTCCAGACCCAAGGGGCCAGAATTACACAGATGAGCCAGAGATACACATAAGAATTTGCACACTCATAAACACTCAGAGGGGAAGTTGACGTATTTTAAGCAAGCTTGAAGAGCATGAGGCTTGCACAACTGTTTGTTTATTTCCTGGGAGTTGGACTTAGTTGCCAGAACTAAAAATGATATCACGATTCCTGTCCATGCTATGCATTCTATCTGCTCTTTGTCTTAAAGAACAAAAAGGATCTTTGGTGCTATCTTTGCAGACCAAAGCATGGATGGAACCACTAAAGGACAGGAAGCAGATAGCTTTGGCAAGTATAGGTCCTTCAGGTGGAAGTGCTGAGCAAGGGTAAGGTTATAGGGAATTAGCCTCTGCCTCCTGCCCTTGGCTGGTTTGAGAATTATGTGTTTAAGAGCAATGAGCAGCACTTTACAAGTAGATTCAGCCTTGACAGGAAGATTGGAGAGGCACAGCTTTGCTTATGTTAACAAGAGGTTTCTAAAAATATTTCCAAAACAAGAAGTGGGAGAAGTCAGTGGTTGCAGTCCCGGGGCAGCCAGGCCTGGGGAACAGGAAAAACACTTCCCTGGGAGAGGCACTGATGGAGCTGGTCTCAACTGGTGGGAGGGCTGGCAGGGCAAGGAAGGTAGGGTCTGGTCCCTATAAACATTTGCTTCTGGAATTGCACAAAGACTTCCTGGGCGTGCATGCTGCTCCTCATGCATGGAGTGGGCAGCTGCCTCTCTCCAGAGGGTGTACTGTCACCTCACTCCCCAAACACCAGCTGCTGCATTCCCCTCTTGTCAGCAACAGACCCCTCTCCTTCACATTCCCTGTGTATTATTTTTGGTTCGGCACACATCTTCATTGACCCATAGGGTTTTTAAGAACTTACTTGTTTGGGTTTTTTCGTCTCAGCCAGTAAACAGAAAACACTGAACAAAACAAATAATTCTGGAAAACAGCTGGAGTATTGACCACACTATGACTGTTATCAACACCAAAATTATTCAAATACAAAATTATTCAAATACAAAAACTTGTGTCTGGTGATGGTCATTCTTAAGTTTCCAGACACAGTGAAGCGAACAGATAGAACGGCATCATAAATTTTACCTAGAAACTGGTTGGTGGTTTAGGACTTTGCACTAACTCTCAAAGAATCAAACCCTTATCAGAAATATATTTATGTTGCTTGTTTTATTTTTAAATTCTTAGAAGTTGTTTTAGCTTCTAAAATGAATAATGGTCTGCATGTTTTTATTGACATTGTAGCCTGGACTAGGCACATGCTTTTGAAAAGTTTCCCCCAACATGACTCTTTGGTTCATATCTCCAAGCAATCTTGGAGAATGTGAATTCGATGGTTTTCAGAGGAAACTAAGCCAAAAGGTGGACCCTGGTAGTGTGCCAGTCATCTCCAACCTGTTCATGAAACCTTGAGGATTCATTGCATTCACAAGATGCCGGAAGACCTAGTTCAAAGTAAATCCACCTTGAGATGTGTCAAAACTTTGGTACCATTTATTTGGCTGTATAAATCCACTCTTTCTGGGCCATGTTGTTGGTAATGTAGACACACCCACTGGGAGTTAAAACCCTGCTGAGATTGTCTTCTCCCTTGTTGCCTTCTAAAATAGAGAAAATCAGCTCCTGATTAAGTTATCACTTACTGCATCCCCATTTAAAAATGAATAATGCTCTTCTGAGCTGTTCACTAATAGAAACAACAGCAGATCTCATCTGAATAGTGTACGTCTTTCAAAACAGATATACTGTGCCCTGGTCATCATGTCAGTATTTGCTTGTGTGAGCCTACGTCAGTATTTGCCTATGCAAGCATTGTCACTTGCTCTACCAGGAAGTTTTGCGAGAACAATGATTTTTTTTTTTTTTTTAAAGCCCAACAAAACAAAACAAAACAAAACAAAAAACCCCACAGCCATGTGAGAGTGTGTAATCATACTGAATTTCTCTAGAGGGTTGGCTGTTTCTGTCTCCATCCAGCCTCTAAAAGAAGGAGGGGTGTAATCAGAAAAGTAGCTTCAAACTATAGTGATCCCTCACTGCTGTTTTGTTCAAAGACATACACAGGACATTAATGTTTGCAGATGCTCTGTAAAGATAAAAGACTAAAGCCTAGATGGGAAGAAATTATAATCTGCATTAAATAGATGGTGAGCCAGTTATTCCCTCAGTTACACTATTGCAAATCCCATAAATTTCTTGTCATTGCTAGAATGAGATAACGATTTGTCTTGAAGGAAATAAGGACTAGTGAAAATGAAGGGAACTGAGAAAACACCAGAAAAAAAAATACTACAAATAAGAAAGAGTGAAATAAATTATCTAATATTATGAAAAGAGAAACTATTCTGTTCTAGGAATGAATTCAAAGGGAGTGAAAATCCACAGGTTAAAACTCACAATTCTGTAAGTTGGTTTCTGTATGCCAAACTTGTGAGAAGTTAATCAATCAATTTTAATGATAATACTTCTAAAGAAAATAATGATCTCTAATATTAACAGCTGTAGTTGCTGTGAAAAAAAAAATGAAGGATTATCTCTAGAATGTACATGAAGACAACTTTATTTGACAGTGTTTGCTTTTCCAGATAACAAAGGGGATTAGGTTTCTAAACTGGCATCTCTCATCTCTTCACACATTATCATGCATAATATTAAAAAGGAAAAGAGAGTCTCAGTTACCCTTTTATTCCCCCCTTTCTCCCTCAGGGAAGACACAGGACACAGTAATCAATTAAAAAGGTCAAAATAAGCAAGGTCAAATGGCTTCATTTACTGTGACTATTAATCTCAGTTACGTTCTTAAACATTTTTCACATGGGAACTTATCTTTCGACTCAGAAAAGATGTGGAGGCTTAGTTCCCTCTCCTTTTTCCTTATCTCCCCTCTTCATCTCATTTTTGTATTTCCATCCTTTCGATAGTGCATTGTCATGATGTACTAAATATAGGGAACTCAGAATCAGGCCCTATTCTGTGCCTTAGATAGGATGAAATTAAAAAAAAATACATCCTAACAAAATAAAATATCTAAAATCTAGATACTTAAAATTACTTTATCTCCCTTCTATTTCTTACCTTTTTCATATCCAAGCATGAAAGATTACCTGAAATATCAGCTAAGCAGGGAGATATTATCCTAATAAATGAGCATGCAAGTATGTGTCTGGTAAGTTATTTGATTAAACAGGAAGCTAGAATCCTATAGATATCCACAAATAAAGCCCCAAATCTAAATGACTGTATCGTTAGCTCATTTGTAAACTGTTCCAGATGTAAGATTTTGGCAGCTTTCCAGTAGGCTGGCTGCAGTCTGAGCTTTCCTGCATCCGCAGTGAGAACTGCAATGCCTGACTCTTCAAGGAAAAGCTCCACAAGGCTGATGACAAATTATATAAAGTAACAACCTGCCTGCCTGGCAAAGAGAAATCCAAACAGATCCCCAGGCAGAGAATGCCCTTTTTCCTGGGGCTAAGCTACAGCCGTTTGACCTGGATGTGTGATCGATCTGCATTATGCATCACCCGGTGAAAGCCCCTCTGAGAAGATCATTTAGTGATCATATCAGGGACTCCACTGCTAGAGCCTTGGATGTTATCTGGAAAAACACAAGAGACAGACGACTGGCAGGTGAGGAGGACTTTACCTAAACGTATTTTAAAATTCGTATGGGATCAAAATCAATAACAGTAATTAGTGGTATCATTTGCATATGTGTCGATGTCGCCTCTAAGTATTTCTCCAGCCTTTTGTTTGTGTGTCAGCTATGTCTGTGCTATGCCTAGGGTGGGACTGTGTGTGCTCCTCTAACTAGATGAGACAAACTTCAGTTAAAAGAAAAGCAGCAGTGAATTTTGGTCCAGTATTATGGCAAAAACTCCTCAGACTAAAGCGTGCTGAAGCATTTTATTTTGCTGTTAGGTCAGACCCCGTGCTTTACTGCTGTGATGTACTTCAGTGAGCTGCGTTACGGAGTGTTTTGTAGCCAAGGAGTGTGTCAGTTGGAATATCTGGGCTGTGCACTGAGCAATTACTGGTATTTCCTCTGGCAAGGATTTCTGTGCTGTGAGCTCCAAGTGAGTGTCAGGTATGCCAGAGCTAGGCTTCTGAGACATAAATTACCAGCCAACTATATAGTTTCAGTCAACTTTTTTTTTTTTTTTCCCGACTTGCAGATACTTGAAAACTCCAGGCAAACTATAATAGAGGGCTGGAGAACAAGATCATTTAACTGACTTTATTTTTCTCTTCTCTTACTGTCTGTTAGATAAATGCTTCTCATTCACACTGGTGGGTTTGTTACTTTTATTTTGCAGCATTTAGAGGTTTCAAAAAAGGCAGCAGAAATGCACAATGGGTGTGACTGCCAGAGGGATCATTTGGTTTGTTTGTACACTTACAGTGGGGGTGGTTTATCCCAGGGGGAGGGAAGGAGGGAGGAGAAATGTGAATAATGATAAGATCAAGGATGAGACAACCAAGAGGCAGACTGTATGGCTCACTAATGTAAACTGAACTCTTACATTACTCTCCGGCATTTATGTTTTGGAGAAATAAGAGTAGCTAAGTGCATAAGACACATTTGGTTGAGTGCTGATTCCAAAACTGATTACATTGGGTTATCAGGCAGCGAGTGGCCATGGCCTGTAAAGAAACATGTGGGCAAAAACCTGCTCTGAATTAGACCTACTTATAAAAACCTTGCTCTGCCCACTTATGTAAGTGACGGGATTAATTCTGAGCCTGTTCCCATAGATGGCAAAGGACAGGGAGTTCCCTAGGCAGAGGAACTCAGCTTTACCTCTGTTTTACAGTAAAACTTCCTGGTCACAGGTGATGGGGGCATCAATTTACTTTAGTGCTCAGTAGATGGTCACAAATATGGCAGTGTCATAAAAGCACTGGACATTATCCTCGCTCCACAGCAAACTGAACTGGGCAGACGGCATTTCATCTCTCAAAAGTGTGTTATAAAACTGGGCTTCTTTGGAAGCCTTAACTACTGCAGGGCATGGGGCAGCTGTCACAACACAGGTCCTGATGTTCAGGACATTGCTGAAACTCCACCGGAAGAAGCACTGAGAGGAAAGAAATTCTGCATGAAAATTCATGGATGTTACACAAATCTATAAAAGGGAAGTCGGTGGGGCCAAGTCAGCCTTTGTTTAATCTGTGTGTTGCCTGGTCAGCTGGACACATGTTTACCCTGACATTCTACCTGCTAGAGATGTTTATGTGAATGCTTTGAAGAAAGCTTTTTAATTTATCATTAAGTTCAGAATGGCATTTGCATCAACAGACTCCACGTACCTCTGGCCTGTGTCCACAGACAACTGCTACCAACTGTCTTCTATAAAATTGTTATCCTCTCATCAGCTGACATAGGAAAGCATATAATAATATGTAATTTATACCCTCAGAACGTGACCTCCATATGAAAGTATGCAGATTTTATCAGGATACAAACAGACCTTGATAAATGTATATATTTAACCTTGCATATGATTATCAAATATTTGGAGGCTAAACAACTGCTAATTATATTTCTGGAGACTCTGTCACATTCCTAGAAACAAGGAGTGAACGTGAACCCTTTAGCCCCTTCAGCTGCACTGATAAGGGTCGGCATGTTTTTATTCTACTTGGCAGCTGGTTATGAGCCATCACAGTTTTTATCAATGTAAGGCTTAGATGTTAGAGAACCCTTAAAAACAGTGACAGTTCCATTTTCCAGGCTGTGCTGGTGATGTAGACTTGTCAGTCCATTAGTATATTTGGCCTGCTGTCAGCCAGAAAGTCTAAAAATTATCAGGTTAAACCCCCAATAAGAAGTTCAGTATGTAATTGGAGGAGATATCAGGGTGTATTCCAGAAAACATTTTGTGATTAACAGAGATGCAGGAAGAGAAGCAAAACAGCAAGTTGTGTTGCTGTTCTGTTTGTTCTCTGGGATATCAGCAGTTTAAATTGCTGACTACCTGAAAATGGTCAAGAAGGGTCATGACACAGAAAGAAGAAATCCTTTTAATCAGCAACTTGTGTTATCAGGACACGCCTTTTAAAAAACACGTTATTTGCAAAAGAAAGAAGAAAATATGAAATACGCATTCCTCATGGCATATTCAAGACAAAGTAAACAAAGAAATATTTTTCCTGTAAGATGCCTTCTAGCCTGCACACAGAAATAGCACTTCGTTAAATATAATTTGATCAAATCATCAAACAGGCAGTACTATCGACTTCCTAGGTAGGGAATAGATCATAGAAAATATCTTTTCCATTGGATAAGAACAGCTGGAGAAGAGAAGATTTTGGAGAGACCTTGTAGCAGCCTTCCAGTTCCTAAAGGGGGCTTACAAGAAAGCTGGAGAGGGACTTTTCACAAGGGCATGTAGTGAAAGGACAAGGGCATGTAGTGAAAGGGTAGCGGACTTAAACTGAAAGACAGTAGCTTTACACCAGATATTAGGAAGAAATTTTGTCCTATAAGGGTAGTGAGACACTGGCAAATGTTGCCCAGAGAGGCTGCAGACTCTGTAACCCTGAAGGTGTTTGAGGCAGGGCTGGGTGGGGCTTAGAGCAGCCTGTTCAAGTGGAAGGTGTCCCTGTCCATGGCAGGGGGTTGGAACTGGATCATCTTTAAGGTGCCATCCAAGCTTAACCACTCTATCATTCTGTGACTCTATAATCATGTGGTCATACTGACACAAAAGAAAGGGAGCAATAGTCCTGTACAAAAGGTATCAAAAATATTAGCGCTGCTATTAAAATTATAAGGAATTAGATGAGTGTAGAAAAAAACACTTTGATTTTGAGTGGGTGCAGTAAAGGAATGCCAATTAATGCAGACTGCCCTCTCAGATCCCCTGTGTGTGCTCACCTGCACTGGGCACCGCAGAGCAGCATCCTCACATTGCTTTCAAGCCCAAACACCAGGCCTGAGTTACTGCCTGTGCCACCTGATCATGTGCAGAGCAGCCTGTGGTTCAGCCCACTGCGGTGGAGCACACTTGTATAAATATGGTATATTATTATACCATATTACAGTATACTGTTACTGTTGTATAAATTTGGTGTAACATAAAATATGCTCTATATTCATAAAATACCTATCCTGAGGACCGGTGAGCTGCAGCTCAGCGTAGTCACATCATGGCAGGACAGATCATGGTTTTCCACCCTGCCTTTTTTCCTCCTTCTTGGTTTACAATTGGTAAAAAAAGAAAATCTAGATACATGTTTATAGTCATATCTGGTGATCTTAAAATGTGAGAAATTATTCATTAGATAAATCATTAAAAATTTTCAATTTCTGGGACATCTAAAATGCCTAGTAGAGGTGAGAAACAATTTGGGGTAATAGAATGAATAGCAAAAAATTAAAACAGAAGAGAGAATAAGTCTCAAATTGACAGAGCTCCTAAATAGGCAATATGAGACTTGTAACTTTCCCTCTTACTATATTCACATGAAATAGACATATTTCCTTTGGAGTTCCAAATTAATTCTCTTTACTATTGTCAGGCCACATCCTCAGCTGGGGAGGGAAGAACATTCTGGCTTCTTCAGTGGACAGGCCTCCCAAAGAGACCAAGAATTCATGCACAAGGGCAGCAGCACAGAACAAGCTTTCACAGAGCAGGAAGCATCATCCTCAGCTCTGAAAAGCACACACCCTCAGAATATTGTAGACAGATTTCTCCTAGTGCCTTCTCTGAATTTACATGATCCAATGTAGCTTTTATCTGCATTGTACTTCATGTGCACCATACAGTGTGATAAAAGATCCTGGCTTTTTAATTTTCATCAGCATTTTTTGGAATGCATGATCAGACACTGAGTACAACTGACTACTAATGTGCCTGTCTTTTAAATTAAGGGGTTTTTTTTTTACAGTGCAAAAGTTAAATTGTCTTCTGGTATTATAGACAAAAAGAAAAGAATGTGTAGGTAGTCTGAGGTTGGTGAATTACTGTCATTTTTGCTGCAGTACCTTAGTCATTGAAAGTCTGAGGTAAAACATTACTTATCTGGAATTTTAAAAATAAACTTTCAGCTATACTATTTGAAATTATATTATTTATTTACCTGCCTACCATTTCTCATTTTCAATTGCCATTTTTTTCTAATTTAAAGTTCACTAAAACTTCTCAATACTTTATTTACCCCAGAAATAAATTTAATTTGTACCTTTTAGACTACTAAAAATAAAGTAGGCTTTTGCCACCCTGGTTTTCCTTGGCTTTGTGTTCTGTAAATTGCCAAAGAAATGCAAATTACTCAATTGCCAAGATCTGTTACAGACCAGTTCTCATTATGCCTGCTTTGCTAGTATTTGAATCATCTGAAAAGATTTTGTATGTCCTTGTAAGTTATTGCTAAGGATGTAGCCAGAGAGGGAACTCTGGGGTTGCAGAAAAAGTAATTCCATAGAAAAATTAATTTCCATTTAGATTCCTTTTAGAAGGTTATCAGTCAACGTTCATCTAGTTTTCATGGTTTTAGTACAGGCTGGGTTATTTTTGAGTCTCCTTACGAAAAGTTTCTTTGCAGGGCCCTTTGGCTAGACCTTTTATTCTTTAATTTATGATGATTAGCTAGAATTATGCCATTATTTAAGTTTTTCTTTCTACTGGCCATTATCAATTTGTAGGACTTGCCTAGGAACACTGTGAGCATCTGTGACACATTCTCTCTTCTTGCTGATGACTTGTTTGTTCTCCATTATCAATATCCCTGTATTTCCAGTGGATTTATAACTGCTGTTTTCTCTTATACTTTCCTCTTACCTCTGACGCGTTAAATCATATCCACTTACAGATTGTGAAATCTTTGAGTACATATATATATATATACTTGCTGATATGTAAACATTTCCCAGACATTGCTGGTACTTCAAAGTATATCTAGAACTATCTATCGCAAGTAAAAGAAGGAAAGAAAGGAATTTTTATCCTTTGAAATTTTTTTAAGCCCTAAGTTAAGGTGAAAAATTTTGCATTACATTTCAAATGTCCCCAAAACTTATGCCCATGCAGAAGAGAAATTTCTTCTTTAAGTGTTTGCTTTGTTCTGAGACTGGAGAAAGATTTACAGCGTGTTTAGGTGAAATAAGGTCCTAAAAAATGGATAAGTTGCAGAACCCAAGACCACTTGATATATAGCTTCAGACATATCACTGCTTGATTTTTAGGAAATTACTGACTCCCAAACTGGAGACAATCTCCTAAATGTTTGGTGCTTTACTCAGGCTATTATACAAATACTAAAAATAGCCGCTTGCCATGATGTAGATCATGATCAGGTATTGATGTGATACATATTTGTAAATAGGCTGTGATTTATGGGAAAGAAATAGGAAAACAGTAAACAACAGTTTTCTGAGAACTAAAGGAGATATATGTATAATAAAGCAAGTGTAGCATATCCAGTGAAAAACATATGAATAATTTATTTTGATAGAATGGTTAATATATATCATTATCATATAAAGTTTCCTCCATCTGAGAGTGCTCATGAGCTTTGCCATTATCCATGTAATTACTAAACAAACTTAAAATGTAAGTATGTTTTTTTAGAAAATATCAGTTTCATTCTTGTGGTTTATTATTTTTCACATCTTTTAAATTCAGGCATCAAATGCAATCAGAAATAATGCATTTCATAAATAGCATATGCTTGTCTAATTACTGGAAATATTGCAACACCAAATTCCCGTAAGATATATAGAATATTGTATGCCTATTTTAGCATTGGTGTTTTTATCATGGAATGATTGTAATTCATTTAAGCCAAAGTCCTTCAGTCAAAATACTCACTCAAAATGGCATTTGGAATTATATGCATCATTGGGTTCTTATTCCATATTCTGTTTCTGAATTTCTTACTCTCTATATGAACATATAAAGAAGTGCCAGAAAAATTGTAGGTGCGCGTAGTATGAAACTGATGTCGTTTATTTTCAGCTACTACAGTGTTTTGCTTCCAACACTCTCACGCTTCTAATTTGAAGTCTGATACCAACAGAGGTTGGAGCTCTCAAAGGGAAGAGAAAGTGTGCATACTCTGTCATCTTGCCTATTTGTAATAGATATTTTCATCCAACAGAGCTGAATTGCCCTGTAAGGGGACTGGACAATTGGGAAGTTTTATATATGATTTTCCCATTTTCCCCCATTAGTGAAATTTTAAACATTTATCTCAGGGAGCTCCACCCTCACTTCTGTAATCAGGCTACAACAATGGCACTCTTTTGTCCAAGTTTACAAAAAGAAGAACACAGTATACTAAGCATATTGAAAAAGTGGTTGCTACAAAATCCTCATGCATTCAAATTACAACAGCTGGAGAGGATTATGGAAATACACCCTTTTTTCAGTGTTCTATTTTTTTTCCACAGTCACTGTGGCCAATTCTAGGACTGCAGCAATCAGCCAGCAAGCCCATGCCCTGTCCTACTGGAGATTTTAGGGATGTGCACAAGAAGAATCCAGTCCCTGGACACTTCAGCAATTAGGAATTTTTAGAAATAACTTCACTGTTTTCTTGGGGACTCCAAACAGATTCTTTGTTAGCATGGGTCAAGTAGGGAGGGAGCACACCCAGAGCCATCCACAAATCATGTCCAAGAGGAACTGAGGAATTGTGTCACTCCGCAAATGGAGAATGAGCATCCAAATGAGAAAAATATCACTGTTCCATCAGCTTGGACGGGAGTGGAAGGAAAAATGCAATACACCTGGCAACCACCTGTTAGGAAACCAGCCTCATCATTTATACTTTTCAGCATGCAAGGCTTGTATGCAGTACACATTGTCAAATGGGGATTAAAAATGAGTGAGAAAGATGAAAATTATGGTCTGCTCTCTCCAGGCCCAGTTTTATAATTCATCATTGTGGATATTCTTAAACTCTAGCTTTAAACACTGGATACCGCAAGATAAGCAGCATTGCGTCTCTTCTAGAAGTCTATCCTAATGAGAGACACCGAGGAGGCCTCCTGTTCCCCTGCTCTTTGAACATTCATGTGCACTTACCAAAAGCAGGGGCTCACAATCCCCAGACCCAACTCCCAGACTGTCTATTCTTTCTGCTCTGAGCAGGCGTTTTGCACATCTAAAAGACCACTATATATTTGAAACATTCCTTAAAACTGCTGAAAGCACTGAACTGCTTTACATTTGATTGTTTGGAAGGAGTCTTGCTCACAAAGTATTTCAACTGCTAAAGTTCTGCTAACATCTGGACATCTTCCTTACGTCAGAGGGGGATGATGAGATCCAGATGCTATGACTTACTGATGTTTTCATTAACTTCTTAGCAGTTTTGTCTTTGTTTTGTTTACCAACTGCAACTTCTTAACTCCAACTCACGTATGTGAGTGTTACTGGCGAGAGAGGGGAGAAGAGCTGGAAAGGAGGGGGGCAGCCAGAGAAATTAAATTAGTCTTTGGCCTAGATCCAAAACAACTGATTTCTCTTATTACAATACTCTGTTCCAGGATATGCAGTCTGTGGGAAGGTCAGCTCCAGATGATAAGAACCATTTCACCAAGCTGCTATTTTCAGTAAAAATGAGCTATATGATTTGCTAATTATGTTCTAATTTAAGAATAAATATGTTAAGCTATGAAGACAACAGGAAACAAGGATGTAAGATAATATTAATGGCAACCTCATGAACTTTGCATTTACAATCATGCCTAAACCTAATTGCCATATAGAGAATATTTATTACTCTGAGGGAACGCCACTATTGGAGCAGACATGGGATGGAGCCTATTTATTTTGTAGGCTCCATATTAGGAACTCACTGAATAATACTTTGGTAATAGAGTTTAAAAATTTTTTTAAAAAGAAAATAAAGAAAAACAGAAAAAAACACAGTATATCCAAGAAGCTGCAGCAACAAATGTCTTATATATTTGCTAATTTTATATGATAGAATTGCTTTTACAAGAATTTCAACCATTTCCAAAGACTAGTTCCTTCAGCTTTTTCCCTCTGAAAATAGAACTAGTGCTGGCAGAACAGCTTTCCTTGCAATGTACATCCCATTACGAAGTTGAAGTGAATTTTCAAAACCTTACTAAACTTGTATTTGCATTTTATGTAGCCATGCAATTAATTTTTTTGAGGTGGGTGAAAGAGAGAGACATATCACAGCACATTGATTGCCTGACTGATCAATACCCTTATTCACTAAATGTTGCAGCATCCTTAGCACTGTGAAAGAAATTAAGAAAAAGGAAAATCCTGTTTTGAAGAGATTGTAATCTGTTAAACAATCACTATCAGTGCTCAGTTGGAGGAGGTAAATTCAAAATCCATGTAAATACATGCTATGTACCCAAAAAAATGCAGCAGCCACTCAGACTAGCCCAGACTATCAATCCACTGAGCTTCCTCCTGCTCTGCCATGTTCACCAGCTTGCAGGAATGTGGG
>VZTX01021291.1:217081-260787 GCA_013400915.1 Pardalotus punctatus | reverse complement strand
GGGGGGGGGGGGGGGGGAAATGGGCCAAATTATCCCAGTGCAGGAAGTATCTCCCTGTACTGGAGTTTGCCCATTGATATCAGAATTTCCAGACTAGGAGAAGGTCAATTAGCAGTATAGTTTATTTTTGGAATTATGGATGTGTTTGTCTGAGGGTACACATATCTGTGTTAATCTTATACAGAGGCAGCTAATAAAAATACTAGGAGAGGAATGTTTAGACAGATTCTACTTCCAAGTGGTAAATTAAACATACAAAAAAAGAATGAACGAAGGGAATTGATAACAGCTAGCCAGTCAGTCAGTTAGTTGGGCACCAGAAAAAAATGCAAGAATAGCAAAAGTGGGTAATTAGATCTGAGAATCAATTTTCAATGTAATATATTAAAAAGTTGTGACCAGATGTGCAAAGATGTTACAAGGTAAGATTTATTTACTTCATCCTACTTCGTATCCATTGTGTGATTTGACTTTAGATGTATCTTTAATTCTTTATGTTCTCTTATGTGAAAATAAAATAGAGCCCACCCATGACTGTAGTATTTGGATTATACTGTAATATAAATTAGAGTTGTTTATGTTTTGCAGTTTCTTGCAAATAGGAATGAGAGTTTGACACATTTTTCAGAGGGACCTGAACTAACAGAAACTGATTGCTGAAAAGGCATAAGGACAAAAGAAAATTGCATTCTGCTTTTTCTTCTTCTTTCACATTTTGAGGTCTCTCATGTACCAATACAATTTCATTTGGCAGAGAGATAAGACAGAACCAATACAAGGGTACTCAGCTTTAGAGGATCTTTTTGTTGATGCTCCAAAAGGCTCTTAGTCTCTATCAGTATTATGTTCAAATTTCACAGCAATCTTCCAGAGTTTCTGCAAGAGCTACTTGATAACAAAGTTCTATTTTGGCAGCCATCCTGCAGTAGCAAAGCATCTGCCATCTGAGCTGAAGGAACAACTGGCCTGCCCTGGTAAGCCATGGGCAAGAAGGGTTTAGCATGTAACTGTCACTGCCAGTCATGGCAGAAAATCTCAAGGCATAAAACTGGTAGTAGTCCATAAGGCTGAGGAAAATAGAAATTTCTGTTGTCTCATGTATATTTTATGTATCATTTAATGTAAAAGGTATTCCTTTTTGTTCATGAATCTGATAGTCTTCCAGGCAGCTATCTGTGAAATATATAAAAGTGTGATTTCGAAAGGCTAAGCAAGCAGTGTACTTCCATCCATGATTCTTGTATAACATCTTCCTGTGCTTTGCAATATCATTTGCTAATCCTTGCAGTCAGTATTCAGAGCTGAGGGGACACAGACATGACTGTGAAGTGTTCCCAGCAAGCCGGTGCAAAAGCCTGACCTCAATCTTACATTTTCTCTCCATATCTGCCACTTGCCAAGACATTTCTATTTTTCCCTCAGTCAAGTACACAGCTTCTTTGTGTGTTATGTTTGCTTTGATATAGTAGCTCTTACCATGCCTACTTCTCTTCATCCTGAACATGTCCATTTAAAGAAGGTAAATTAAATCTTCAAGTATGTGAAATTCATCTGCCATGATGTCTCTTCTGATCAGTAGTTCAGCAAATATTCCTGGGTTTTGTTGAACGCCGTAGAGAGACGAAAAGCATAAAGTTTTCCAATGCATATAAAAGCAACTTTACTGAACAACCTGATTAAGAGAAGGTTTGCTTTACTCTCAATTGGTTTGTTAAGGAGTGTTCAATAATTTTGGGAGACATAAATCTGAGTGATCTTGCTGTAAAATAGTTCAGATTAAAATCAAAGTTTGGTAGGTTTCAAAAAGTTCAGAAATCTTGGATATCAATTTTGAGGGCAGTTGTAGAAGTCAAGCAGAACACTGATTTTGTTTCTTTCTGCTTTTAATTGATGACACAGTGACAGACTTTCATGTAACACATCTGAAGAAGAAAACCTCTTATCTTTTCCTAACATGGGAAGGTACTGCCTAAAAATCTCTTATTGTGCAGAACCAAGACAAACAGGATTGCAATCAGACATTTATGTTGATGAATTTGTTTGTTTTTCTGCTGCAAGAATTTGCTGAATGGACATATTTATAACTCCGACTTTTAATACCAAAGTGCTGACCATATTCCTCTGCGCACCACATATTTTAGAAGCCTGAGAACCTAATGAGGCTTATGGTATTGATAAAATCCTGACATATGATCTTTCAGCCAGAATTAGAGTGTGTTTTTCACAGTTGTTTCAACAAAGGAAAATGATGCTTCCATGTGATTTTTTTCAATCTAGTAGATATTAGTACGTACAGTGCATACATACATATGTATATAGACTTCTTGCTATGCTGATTAGCCTTCTGTATTCCTACAATAGAGTGAAGGGAATGAGACAGGAAGAATCCTTAAGCAAAAATAATCTCATACTCAGAATTTTTAAGGTTCTCTACTAAGATTTTTCCTTGCCTTTAAATCTAACTTTGGGGCCAATCCAGAATTCCCTGAGAGCTCTTTGCTGGTTGACTGTGAGTTCAACTCTTTGCATCTCAGATCCAACAGAATAGCCAGTTCCTTTTCTGAGGCCAAAAAGAATACCATGATCAGCAGCTTTAACCTTCTATATTATAAATCCCATAAAATCTCACACAGTAGCTTGCACAATATTTGAGACTTCTATACATTTAATTTTAATTTATGAGTACAGATATTTATTTTCTGAATTTTCACACTCTAGTAGTAACCTCCATAATTTGATTTTGTGTCTTTTGTTCACTGGAAGACAAAAATTACCTGTGGTCTTTTAGGACCCTCAGGCAAGCACTCAGGTACTTCAAGTGGCAGGGAAAATGACTGTGCAAATATTTTTCACTGGCATCAGCACAAGTATTATAGGAACATGGATTCCTTGGCTTATTTCCCAGCCATGGCAGCTTTTAAGATAACTCAAAGTCACTTTTTCGTTTGAGTCAATTCTTTGAAAGTACTTGATAAAATCTGTACCATTTCTTAAGGGCATGTGTTGTCATCTATAGGCTTTAAGGGTTTGGCCTGCAACCTGACACAGTAAAATATTACATATGTTCACTTTGTATAATTTCAAAAGAAACCTCTTTCTGAACCCCTTAGAAATGTAGTAGTGCAGTGAAGTATATGCACAGTTATGTTCCATGGTATATTAACCTTACTGGAGCTGATCAGTGTATATCTATGGTATAATCCTCTGGAGATTTTTGCTTTAACTGTATATGCAGAACAGTTAAAACAATGAACAATCAGTAAAAGTGGAAAAAAATGAGACATTAGATTAGAAATGAAACAACTCAATTTATTGATCAAATAGTAGATATTACTAATGAACTTAAACTGGGAATTTTCTTAAGTATCTTGTAATAGGCTATTGGATGTGAAGCAATAAAATTAGATGATCTAACATTGAAATACCTTTTCATTTCAGAGAATTTAAATAGTTTCTTACTAGGAGTAAGGAATTTTGCTGATTTGAATGCAACAATAACTTCACTGAGGAAAGAATGTAGTCCAACAGATGATGAGTGAATTGAACATAGGTATTTTTATGAGATTTCATAAATCAGTAAAAAGATAGTCCACATTTCTCAATCTTTCCAGCTACCATGAGAAGTAGAAATGATTTAGCAAATATAAGTAGAAATTCTTGTAACTTGTACGCTTTCGTTTTACTGCTACTGCAACATTTATAGGTGACCGTAAAACCTAATTCCTTTCCCTATATCCCACAATCTGAATTCCTATATCGGTCTATCATCCATCAGATTTATGTGTTTAAGAATGGAAATAATGACAATCTCCTCTCTTTGTTTTTTTTCTCAGACTGCAAAAAGTAAAAATGATAGCTAAGAAACTTGTTCTACTTCTTTCACAAGTTCTTCCATGTTTTAATTAGTACCATTTATAATACTCCTTTTGCTCATAAGAAATCATATATTGTAATGTCATTGGGGTTAGCATCCTCACACAGCCTGTTTGAAAGCTGAAACCAGTAGTTTCTGATCCCTGAGCCCACCACTGCTTTTAATAAGATCTACTGAAGCTGTTAGGAATTAAAGGTCATTACAGCTCTGTGTATATTTGGGCTATTTGGCAAAATTAGCTTGCCATGGTGGCCTGATGGGTAATGATGAGCACATCTGGTTCCATTTCTTAGGAGCTACCACAGCAAGATGTAATTTCAAACACGAGGTTTCAGTATTTACCACCTGGGGAAATCTTCACAGGGATTTAACTCTTCTCTGCCCACTTAAGATCATTCACTCTGGTTCTTCCTTTGTCTTCAGTGCATCAAACCATTTAATTCCCTACAATTTCAGTTTTCTGCCAGGGGCCAGTTCACAATATGAAGTAGAAAATTGTTTGTGACAAGGATAGACAACACCATATGTTCATGCAATGCCTAGAACAGGTGCTGGTCATGCTCTAACTTAGACTTCTTTCCATAGAGTGACAATGCAGTAGATGAAATTTTGCTTGAGGACAGAGGGTTCACAGCAATGAGCAAACCTGACTTTTTTTTCTGAATGACAGAAATACACAATGCATAATGTGTTGTAAGAAAGAGATCAGAATTCGACCACCAGGAAAATTTATCTTTAATAAATAAGAGTATTTAAAGAAATCATCTAAATAAAAACATTAAAAACTATGATTTTTTTATATTTCAGAGACAGCTCAGTAAAATTGTTAAGTCTGGTACTACAAAAGGCATTTTAAAAACCCCATACAGATGACCATAGTACAGTTTCTTAAGTACAGCTTAAAAATACATGCAATTACCTTTATTACAAAAATGGTGTCAAATTTAAAATATTACTGAAATCTACTGTTCTGTACATCTTACACTTCTTTATTATTTTGTTGTTATTTGTTTTGCTGGTCATAATTCATTAAATTAAAAGGACATGGGTGGAAATGAGGAGCAGCACAGATGTTTCTCTATACATAAGAGTACACCAGAACCTCCTTTGATATTTTCCTGTATTCTCAAAGCAGGTAAGGTTAGATTAAACACCTGTTTGTTTTACCATTAATGCTTACTACAAAGCATGAGAAATAATATAATATTATTCAGAAGTATAAGAGGAATATATCAAAACCAGGAACAGTTTCATGGGACCACAATTAATTTATAGTTGTTCTTGAAAAGCAGACTGCATTTTATACTCAGCAAGTGTGGACTTTTTATCTTTTGTTTTAATTATTTGCATGTTTCTATGTCACCATGAGAGCTGGGGTGTGGAAAATCTGCATGTTCAACTGTTTTGACCTTCTAAAGCTAACATAATATCACCCTTTCCAGAAGAGTGTTACTTGCAAATTCCGTGCTGGTCATGTGGGCCCTCCTTTCTTAATGTTTTCCCTGCAACATGCATACGTAGTGGCATCATCCCATAAAAATTCCCCTGGCTCAGTCAGCTCCCAGTGGAGGTGTGCAGGACATGAGTGCAGCCACGGCTCCAGAGACCTCATCTTCTCACATAAGGGTAGAGGAAATTTTGTAATGCTTATCTAAAGACCTGTCTTTTAGTTAGTCTGTTACACAAATTAATTCAGAAGCAGTTTTGTGTGCATGATGGTAAAAGGATTCAAACTTTATTCTCACTCACACTTGAGCCTTTTAAACAGTGCTTAACACTCTGCTCCTTTGAAGTCCCTTTAAATTCAACATATTGATAGAAATAGCAGTGAAACTCCAGCTTTAGAAATCATCCTTCTCTTTGCTCAAGGTGAGGATGAGCAGTGGTGGCAGTGGCTGGAACTTGAGCTTTTTAGGCAGTTAGTCCTTTTAGGAAGAGAATAAAACTGCTGAATTTTTACAGCCAGCCACAGACATGCTCAGCTGGCAGCAACTATGCCTCAATCTTATCTTATTGTTCCCCTTGTGGGGCCAGGCTAATGAAATTCTGATCTCTTGGCTTATAAGCAGGAAGCGTGAAGGTGGAGTTTCTGCTTTTTTCCCCACAAATCCAAGGTAAACTGATGGGTTTACCACCGAATTTCTTGGATGCAAATGAATGCACCCACATCTCACTGGGTATGAGAACTTAAAGGTGAGAAGTAGTTTTACATCAAGAAAGATACAGCAAGGTTCAAAATCAAATTTTATAGTAAAAATATAATTCCACTATGTTGCAACAAAATAGACTTCCAGGAGAATCAGGGTCTGAGTTGTAATTTTTTATATGTTTGCCACTTGTACCTTAATTTTAACTGAAAGCATGTTTTAGATATTACTGTACTGTTAAATAAATTGTAGTAAACTGGAATGTCACTATAGGTTAAAAAAAATAATAAACTGTGCTGAGACATACATATTTTGCAGTTTTGTTAATTAAGGGTGAAAGGAGAAAAAGAGCAAAGCTCAAAATGACATGCACAAGAACACAACACACAAACAAAAATCATCCAGCATTGATATTCACTGGAGGAGAATGAAAGGAGCTCCCTATTTAACTTATTACTTTAAGTAAAACATTCTGAAACAGCAATAAAATCAAGAATCTACATAATCTATCTATTTCAGCAACAGCTAGTAAACTAGACAAACAGCAACATGGATGAATCTTATTTTATCTGTCTTTGGCATGACTGTTCACAGTTTCTTAGCAGCTGCTACAGTAAATAACACTCCTGAGAGACCTTTTAGGCTCTGCAAGACTCTTTAAAAAAAATCTGAACTTTAAAATTGGCAGACTCTGTCTTCAAAAAGTATTTTCTATGTATGTCAGGACTGTCATGAATTTGAGACACTGTGTGTGGTCTTATAGGTCTCATTAAATCCTATAACTAGGTGAGCTAACTACATGCAATATACTGTACTGATAAGTGTAATAGGAGTAAATGGGACCCCCTTGACTTCTGCAAATAAGGCATATTTGGTTTTTTCAGCTATCTGTTCTGATTTGACTAGTTATTTTCCAGTATGCCAGAAATTACATTCACTTTAGTTTTCTGCAAAAACTATTCTGAATAATTCTGACTCTTTCAGAAGAATGATTTCTTTCTTCTCCCACCTGAGTTCATTCCTTACAGATAAGCAAATATCAGCTCATCTAACAGGGCATTACCCCTATCCTCACCATTCACACTCTTTAAATATCATCAAGAACTCATAGCAGCCATTTACAAAGGTATCCCATTTATGCCTGTAAGTGACACGAGTGCTTTACAGCTCTGTATTTACGAAATATCAAAGTGGTTTCTTAGAGAGTAGTGCAATTTCCCTTCTGCTCTGGGTGCGTAAAATCAGTGAACCCAATAAACCAGAAAAGCCTCATTAATGGAATCAACTGTCCTTTGTAAGTAAGTAGCAGAAGCCAGCAGATCAAAGGTGCCCCACTTCCTTCAGTAGTGCCTGCACATCTGTTTTTGTTAGATCAAATATGTGGTTAAGCTTGCTGGTTGACAACAACAAAGCTTTTTGCTATTACTGTTTTTCTAATATATGCTGACTTCGGTTTTCAGCCTATCATTTTCTATAAATACTTAAGCATTTTAACATGAATTTATGGGTCTGATTGATATAACCTCTGTCTAACTTTAGCTACGGTCTTAGAAGAGATGTGATGCTGCTCAGCTGGCTCATGTAAATAAAAAGATTAGACAGCACTTTGCTAGAGTTAAGTTTCCTTCAAAATAACAACAAATGCTGGTATTTTTTGCATCTATATCCAGCTACAAACAAGCTCAGGACTGGATCCAATGTTCCATCAGTAGGTGGGCTCCTGTTTTGGAAAAAGAGATAGAAATCACAAAGAATGATATAACATTTGTATAATTTAAGAAAACCAAAATAAAATCATCATTTCATAAGAACATGTTTTACTGGGACCAAATTTGAAGAGCCGAGTATTAGTAGGCAAAAATCAAATTGGTTGCTTTTTTTTTTAGTATGAGAAAATCTGTTTAAATACTGAATACTAAATTTCAAAATATAATGGTTTTTAACAGTAATCTCTAAGAAATGCTTTCTTTTCTATTTTTTATCAAATAGAAAAAACTTAACACTATCAAATTAAAACACTGCCTACCCAACACCATCTTTATACTCTTTTGTATATTTTTCTAGAAAAGATTTTGCAGTAGATAGATATAGAACAGCACCTATATCCCATAAGTGCTAACTACCACATGGTACTAGACTGGTAATTGGAAAATGTACTAGAAGCTACTTTGTGAACAAATGTCTTAGTACTGAAAGTGGTCATATATAAATGTGGCTGAGCAGCCCATCAAAATGTTAAGACACTAATGTGATGGTGATGAGCAGTAATTATGATGAACAGGGACAAAACAGAAGTGAGGGAAAGGCCAATCTAGTAATGTACTTTATAACATTTTCTCTAAGAGGACAGTAACAAGAGTCCTTTAAATTGTTCCCTCTCCTTCCATCTGGCATGCAGAGCTCAGGAAGTTGATCAAATAAAATGAAAAATGCCACATATTTTTGCATGGTACTGCACATGTGTGATTAAAGGCAGTGCTCAGTGTCTGATGTTGATGTGACCCCATGTCCATTAGAGTGAAGTTGACTTCTTCCTCCTGCTTTGGCAGATGGGTGAATCAGTATTTACAGGATGGTGAATACTGTCAATCCCTGAGTTAATCCAGTCCAGCACTTCATGATCAAGGTATTTATTTCTGAGTGATTGCAGTACACACACAAAAAAACATTTTAAAAAAAAAATCTAAAAAAATAAAAAATAAAAAAATAAAACCACCACAGCAAAAAAAACCCCAAACCCTCCTGTTTACTTGTTAGAATGCAGGAAAAATCTGAACAATTTGAGAAAAACAAATCATGTGTAAAATATGTCAAGAAACCCTTCTCCCTACTCAGGAAGGAAAACAGATAATTTTAATTCTAGCGTTTCTATTTGTAACCTAACATATTTCTTCAGCAAAAAGAGACAAGCAGAGACTTTAAATAGGTCTCCTTGTTTCCTCTTGTTCATATCACTCCCCAAAGTGCTCTCCACCCTATCCTTTTTTGAGTGATATCCTTATTCATTCTTATTTATGAAGGTTAGGTCATCCAATTCACTTATGAAGTCAACAAGACAAGTGAACCAGGGCTTTGGGCAAATAACAAGTGTTACATTTCATATGCCCTAAGTACAAACTAGAAATAGCATAAACATTTATAAAAGGGTTCAAGGAAAATGGATGCATGAAGACCATTTATTTGTTTGTTTATTTAGGTTTCCTTTGTTCTCAGATATCTTGGTATTTGTTTAAAACTATATGGTGGTTTGATTCTTACTAACCTCAGATAGCAGAGAAAATATGTTTATATAAAGCAGAATTATCCTGCCCAAAGATGGAAATTACAGCCAAAGACTATCCTAATGGAAAACTGAGCTGTTACAAGATTTATTCTTCACACTATGAACCAAGTATTGAAGATAACAAGCATGCAAACTTAAATTTTGCAAGTAGTCATTCTAACTGCACTTCATTTCGCATCCTTGTCTCATAATGAGTCCAGCAGGGTCTAGGCTGTGTGAATCTAAATATAGAATTTAGAGTAGAATCGCAGAATATGTTGAGTTGGATCAAGATTATTGAGTCCAACTCCTGGCCTTGCACAGGACACCCCAAGAATCACACCGCATGCCTGAAAGCATTGTCCAAACACTTCTTGAATTCTTTCAGGCTTGGTGCTGTGACCACTTCTCTGGGGAGCCTGTTCTAGTGTCCAACCACCTTCTGCGTGAAGAACCTTTTCCTGATATCTATCCTGCCCATCTGTCTGATTTGTCAGGATCTCTCTGCAGGGCCTCTCTGCCCTCCAGGGAGTCAACAGCTTCTCTCAGTTTAGTGCCATCAGCAAATTTACTTAGTATTCTTAGTATTCCTTCAAGTCCTGTGTCCAAGTCATTTATGAAGATGTTGAAGAGCACAGGACTGAAGACAGAGCCCTGTGGAACCCCAGTAGTGACCAGATGCCAGTCTGATGTCACCCCATGCATTACAACTTTCTGCCTGACCCATGAGCCAGTTTCTCACCCATCACATGATGAGTTTATCCAGTTGAGTGCTGGACATTCTGTCCAGAAGGATCCTGTGAGAGACAGTATCAAAAGTCTTATTGAGGTCCAAAAAGGTTACATCTTCTGTCTTTCCTAGATCAGCTAGGTCAGTTACCCTGTTTTAGAAGGAAATCAGGTTCAACAAGCAGGACTCACCTCATGAAGCTGTGCTGATTGTGACCGATTACTGTGCTGTCCTCCAGGCGTTTTTCAACACCTCCCAGAATAACCTTTTCCATGATTACTGGGCACTGAAGTGAGACTGACAGGTCTGTAGTTTTCAGGGTCCTCCTTCTTGCCCTTCTTGAAAACTTGGACAATGTTCACCAGCTTCCAGTCAACTGTGACCTCTCTGGATTCCTGAGACCCTCAAAAATCAAGAGCAGTTTTGTGATGAGATCAGCTGGCTCATTGAGGATTCTTGGATTAATCAAATCAGACTCCATAGATTTCTAAGGATCTAGTTGGAGCAGCTCGCACAAGTTGAGGGTCAACTGGAAATTGATCATTCTTGCAGCTCAGGGCACTGAGACCCTCTTGGTCCCTCATCTGTGTTGAAAACAGAGGGCAAAAAACTCATTAAACACCTCTGCCTTGTCTCTGTCCCTGTTTGTGAGGTGACCATCCACACCCTGTAATGAACTGATGGTATTTCTGCATGGCCTTTTGCCATTAATATATTTGGAAAAAAACCTCTTTTCATTGTCACCCACACTTCTGGTTAGCTTCACCTCCAGCTGATCTTAGGCCACATGAATTTTCTCCCTACAGTGCCAAGCAACATCTCATATTCTTCCCGTGTCACCTGACCTTGCTTCCACTGGGTGCAAACCTTTCTTTTTCTCCTTGTTTCCAAGAGAACATCCCTATTCAGCCAAGCTGGCTTTCTGCCTTGTCTGCTTGACTTGACACACTTGGGAATTGCCTGCTCCTGTGCCTTAGGAGGTGATGTTTAAAAAGTGAAAAGCACTGATGGTACTGTCTTACAAGCACCAAAAATTTGAGCATGGCCTACATGTATCAAATTGCTCCAAACAGCGCATTTAATTAGTGGGCAGAATTAAGCCAGAACCTAAAAGTAAGAGTCAGTAAACTGATTATTGGTGTATTGAAAGTACACATTTAACAATCTGTATTATCCAGTAAACAGCATTTCTTTTCAGCTGTATCATGAGTGTAAATTTAAATCCATAAAATTTCTGTGGTCTGCTTTTTCTTTTCGGAACTGACCATTCTTATTTATACCTAGGTGATGGTGCTAATGGATAGCTATCCTTATGGTAGACTAACAAATAGCAAGACATTATTTTCATGAGGTTTTTTATGTAATTGGTTTTTACCCAGTTTAGGCTAATCCCCATAACAGATTAGCAATCTGTCCTGGATAGCAATGTAGTAATAGATGAGAAAGAAAACATGAAGCTTTTCGGTGTAACAGTGGGGTGTTTCTAGAAAGTAGCTTGTGTTCCAGTAGTGGTACTTGGGACACTGCTTGGGTGCTTCTCTCTTAGATATTTTCTTTTTTCTTAGGATCTTAATAGAACAGACTCCCAGCCCTCAGTCTTCTTCAGGAAATATTATTCCAAGGTAGTCTAGTTCAGGATATATTTTGTATTTATCAGTGTGGTTTAGCTGCTACCCATTCTCAGCAAGGGAACCTCCATGTGTCATCTTCTATTTCCAGAAATGTGCCAGTCTCGATATTGCCTGACAGCACTGACTTTAGATGCCAAAAATTTCTACTTTTACTGTAATGAAACATTTCATTTGAAACCCTGCTGCATTGAAGGAAGTGGGAATTTTGCCAGGATTTCATCCTATCTGCTTTCTGAGACGACCCATGAAAATGTGCTACACCACGTGACAATCCCAGCACAGCATTGGGTAGGCTGTATCCTGCAGAACGACATCTTTTGTAAACAAGATTTAGTGATCTTGGAGGGAATTTCCGGCTGCTGGTCAGATTGTTTTGAGCACCATTGACCTTGCTGCAGATTTCTATTCTAAGAGCAGCTATTCATCTGTGTCCCATCCAGTTGCTTTGATGACAGTAACTGCTGGGGAGGTGGATAAGGAAATCTAGAGACACTCGTTCCAGTTGTGAGGGCTGCTGATAACCAGCCCAGACTGTGCTCTGGCTAGTCTATACCAATTTAAACAGTTTAGAAGGAAATAGCTTCACTGAGGAAGGAAGCAAGGGAATGCGGAAAGCAAACCAAAAAAATTCCAAGTACAGTGCTAACCCAGACCACATCATGTTGCCATCATACTACCAAAATTCCACATCAAAACACGGGGTAACCATACCTCAGGTTACACCAAAAGTATATTTCTAAAATGCACTGGCACTCAAGGCATTCTCTGACGCTCTTCAGATTGTCAGCCCTTATTAAGCAGATGAATCTGCACCATTTGTTCCTACTTTGCAAAGAATGTTGCACTCCTTAACAAGAAAAAAAAATTCATACACTTAGAATTGTAATGACTCATTTGTGGATTTTTTTTCTGAACACAAGGAGGAGATTGAGGCACAACAGCCAAACCATAGGGAGAAAAAGTGATTTATTCAGTTAGCTTCATATCTTTTAAGTCGAAAACTCTTCTAGCTTCTTTATCTCTCCTCTATAAAATGTATTTGTGTAAGAATTATATTTTAGTGGACTTAATTTCTGGATAGTATTTTTTTCTTTGGTCTCTTTGGATGGTATGACTTCACAATCATAAAGTAGTTTTCATGTGTCAAATAATTCAGAGCTTTCACCAACTGAAGCCTCTCCAAAAACAGTACCTCATCAGATCATGGAAATTTAAAGTAAAAATGAGACAATCAAAAATTTTGTCTTGATCACACCACATGAAGAGCAGCTACTTAGCAGGGCTGGTCTCTCTGGATAGTCTTAATATTTAATAGGAAATATTTCCATTTTATCCCTGTTTTACTATATAATTAAGAGCAGATGTAGTCTGAAACAGTCTGAAATTATTAGAAATGTTAAACAATTTCCATAGTCTACATAATGAGGACCAAAAATTTAGTAAATATTCAGTATCAACATTTGATATTGACACTATCAAGTGTATTATGTAATTTTCAATACTTTAGGTTCTTATGTAAATAATAAAATTATTTCTATATGGTGACTTACTAATAGCTCTAAAAAAACAGAATGGAAACTCAAGGTATCAGTCTATGTAGGTATCTGGAACTCGAGTTCTGAATCATATAAACGAAACTTCAATTAGTATGTTTTATTTTATTATGTTTAGTGCATCACTGAAAGTAAATTTTTCAAGAACAAATGGCTCTCTAGACAGCTTTGTTTTAAGGGACCTTCTTTATGTCCCCCACAGTTAGGCTCCCGAAAGTTTAACCTGTTTTGAAATATCTTCTACTCTCAGAATGCCGCATAAGCAGGACAGAAAAAAAAACCAAAGAAAAGCACTCTCTACACTTTCCTCTGTGATGTTTCCCCCCAATATAAAGGTCTCTGTTAGGCTTACATAGCAATCAGCTATCACCTTTCCTTGTTTCTGTGTTTCATCACTCAGTTTCCCTCTGGTCTTGCTGACACTCCCAACACACCTTCCTTGCAGCCACTTGCGTGTCAGTCAGCAGCTGCCTTCCCACACGTCCCAGCCCTGATGAACTGCTTGTGAAGTACTCACAGACAGTGCTGTGCATGAAATTCAGTAATATAATCAAAGGCTGATCATACATGCATGCATGCAGCGTTCATATTGAACTGCACATACCTTGTTTCAAGCATGAGGATGCCAGTCATGTAGAAGGTGAAAAATATGAAACCTCAAAAACACATTTGCAATAGTACTGAGATATTGTTTCTGATTTTGTAAGTACCTAAAAATTGCTAAGGTACAATTGTACAACTGTCCATTGATTGATTATCTTCATACAAAGAGAGGGAATAGGAGGTCAAAACTTTCAGTCTAGTATTTCTTTAATCCTGGTAACATCTCTGGGTTGCCAAGTGCCATTCCTCCTACTTTCTTTTTCATGACCTTTTCTTATCACAGCTCTGGTTATCTTGCTTAAATGTTTTCCTCAGTGTTGCATAATTTCTGGCCTCAAGAAAATAACTCTTTTCTTGATATCTCCTTTTATATTCTACCATCACGCTATTATTGTCAGTTGAATTACACTTCATAATTTCAGAGAGAATTAGGATATTTCAGCCCAAAGTGTCCTAAAAATCCATCAAGTTTTCAAATGTAATCTAGCAGACTGTGTCTCTCATGGAGCATTTTAGCCATATTATTATTATTGTCATTTCTGCTGCTTTTGTTTTGTTCGACATAGCCAGACTCTGTCTTTAATACATTTTCTTTAATACACACCAACTGTTTCAGCCTACTAGTCAAAATGATCAGTTTTGCCAATCTTCTCTTAATCAGTCTGCTCTTTAAAAGGTAATGAGGGCATGTGTGCACCTTCCTACAGAAAATAAATTGTTATTTCTACTGAACAAACTGTTCTGATGAAGCCAGAACTGGCAGGTGAACATGGCACACTGGTGAGCATGTTTTTGCGAAGGAAAGTCACCATCTTGCTGCAACTACAAGTTTTCAAGATAGCAAAGATGATACAGTTTAATGACCACTTCTATGGGAGGGTGTAAAAGAAACTAGGGAGTCAGAAACATACACAAATAAATTAAAAATATTAATCAAGAATGCTTAATGAAGCAAAAAGGGAGCAGAATGACATAATCTCTTGAATTATATCCTGATGCATCCTAATGTCCAGTTGCAGAAGGTATGGGGACAGCTTTTGCAACAGGAAGAGATGCTAGCCATTCCTGACTTGGGGAAAGACAGAAGAGGAAGGACAGAAAAGGAAGGAGGATCTTACACCTGTGTCCATAAAAGAACCTTTGATAATTGAATTACGAAAGAGATATTTCTGAAACAACCTAAAATCTAAGACAGTAATGGAGGGATACGTAGATCATCTTATCAGCTAACAGATAGGTCAAAGAGGTTAAAGAAGATTTTAACTGATAAATATAATCTAGGGTGATTCTACTGGCAGTGTTACAAAGTCAAATACTTTTTTGGCTATTGTTAGCCAGAGGAGGAATTTGAAGAAATGGCCTATAATTTACCCCAGACTTTTTACACTGTGCTTCTTCAGAGTCTATTGACTTGGAAGTTTTGTCCTTCCTGTTCCTGGATTTGCACTACTGTAAATGTTAGTGCTGTCACTAATGATGCTGAGCTGAAGTAGGAAACTGAGTTAGCTCAAAATAAGTAGAGAGATTTTGGAGGTGGGGTTGATTTGTTTTGTTTGTTTGTTTGTTTGCTGTCAGGTTAGTTTCTAGCCATGGTGATTCCTGATCCAAATCATTGTGTGGCCTTGTGAACTTTTGTGGTAGAACAAAGACAGGAATTGGAGTGCATAGCTGGGGACGGAAAGCAAAGGAAGGAGGCAACATTTTCATTCTAGCTCTCATTTATATCAGCTTTAAATGACTATGAAACCACAACCACCTATACAGAGGTAATAAAAAGTCCAGGACCTGAGCACCACTGATGAGATGTTACAACATTTGTCTGAAGTGCAAAATAAATAATCCCTCCCACTCTTGGCCTCACCACTACCAAAATATCGGTAGCAACATTTGTTACCAAGAGTCAGGATCTCTTGTACGCCATGTGACCCTCTTCATTCTTCATGTTATATATGCATTACTTAAAACAACCATTACGCAGGATAAAATCTATGCAGCAAGAGGAACCACAGTTACCCTGCCTTGCAGCTACAACATTTAAAGTAGATGTTGATAGTCCTGTTGCAAACATCCTTGAAATGGATTTTGTGATGGAATGCAATACCTGTGACCTGCCTTCAGCCAGCTATGAGCCCCTGCCATATGAGCCTAGGATTGGAGGTTTTTTTTGCATGACCTCTGTTTATAATGTTCTAAATCAAATACCAAACCCAAATAATTCCTTTTCTTTTGAGATTATTCATAGGCCAATTTTAAGATAATTTGCCAGGCAAAAAGGGTGATGTAAGTAGATACAAAATAAGATATTCATCATTGCAATCCCCACCCCCAAAAGTGGTCATTTATCAATTCTGTGCTACACAAACACATTGTGCTTGCATCAGAGAAAATATTGCCAAATTTCTTCCAGTGTGCACCAAATAGTACAAGGCTCTTCGATTTTAATAAACATGCACACACAAAAATACGCTTGATATGCCAAGGCAGGAGGCCTGGAGTATTTGAGACAAGGCGGCAGCACCACACAACAATAGTGCAGTTTGTATTGCTGGCAGCACTGGCATACCACTGGCCAGAACTTCAAAAGTGTCCAAAAGACCAAAGAAACTGCTGCAAACAGAAAGCAACTTTAAATGCCGATGGAGCACTTTGAAGTGATTATTAACAATGCATCCCATAGCCCAAGGCATACACAAAGTATGTCTGTACACCAGGCTGCTGAATGGAACAGGATTTGTTTATCAGCCCCTCCACCAAGACCACAGAGGCTCCCTCTGAAACAATTTATTCTCCTCATCTCCTGCAGCTGAATGTGCTACAGGCAATTTCTCTCTGGGACAGATTCAGCTAACAAATGATTGGGTCACTGGAAGTGGAAGTAAGTCCTGTCTGGAGAAAGCTGTAAGCCATGTTCCATGCCAGGGAGAAAGGGGTCCAAAGACAGTAAGGTGTGCTTGTGTTTGTGTTCCCCTCCTGGCAACACTGGTTTGAATTTTTGTGGCCAAATGCAACTTCTGTGCAACTCCTGGCTCCCTGGATGTGCTAGGTGGGCACAGAAGTACCAGGAGAAATCACCTGACCTGTCACAAGGGGAGTAGTGAGGGACTTCCCCTAATTGCTGTTAAGACTGGCGCAAACCATTTTCCTTCTGCAGGCTTCTGTTTTCCTGCTAAAGTTTGGCTGTTTTACCGCTGTCATGCAAGCTCAAATCGTGCCTCCATCATTTGTCTGTATGGGTTGTCTGTCTTTTCCTGGGACTCGGACAAAAGGTTTTCTGGGCATGAATGCCCGCTTTGTTTCCCTGCTCTGAAGAGATCTTAGGCAAATGTAGTCAAGCACCAAGTTTGGCAGGAAAAAAAAAATCTGGCCAGGTTTGTAGCCTTCAAAACCATCACTGAATACTTTGAAGTCAGGATAGAATTTTTCTTCATATCTTCTGTTCTCTGTGAAGAAATTATTTCATAGCCACACTTCACCGTGTGGCTAGGAAGTAATAGTCAGGCATGAAATAATAAAATTACTATAAAGAGGATGACTTAGGATCTCATTCAAAGTGAAGATATCCTTTAGAGCTCAGTGAAGCAAATAATGAAACTAAGAAACAGGATTTATTGCAGAAGCTGAAGAATAAAAGACTCATTAATGGCAATCTCTGGTTTTGTATGCCTGTTGAATATGTATTCATAACCCTGTTGCCCTATGTATAGATACTGTATCCAGATATTTTTGGCTAAAAGATACAACCAAGCCACAGGGTTGCATTGCCTATTTCAAGAAAAGGGGAACTGGTTGCATTTATCTTGCAGTGTCCGTTTATTCTTTAAGACTCTTTTAGCTGCCTATAAACAGAACCACTTTTTTTATTAGCAAACTAACTTCAGCTGTTGCCCATTTATTTCCATGTATTTCCAAAAGAAGTCAATAATAAATGTTTAAGCTCTATTTTTTTTCCTTTAATAGGAGAAGTTTAATTAAACAAATGTCCTGTTTTAATATGTGCTGCTATACTGAGGTCTGAGCCGCCTGAAAAGATTAGCTAAGGCAAAATGTCAGCATTTGGTTTTGCTCACTGGCTCCTAGCTTACATTCAGGAGTATAAATTGATTTCAGATGGGAATGTCAGCTGCATGCTCTGGCTAGAAATGAAGCTCTGACTCAGAGGGGTAGAAAAGATATTATACTCCAAATTTCTCAATTTAATTTCTTCCAAGTAGGGGAATGACACCAAAGGGGAATTCATCCTGTGTCCATTGCAGTATTTTGTTCTACCCCCAAATAACTGCTAACTCTTTCTAAACAGTGGCATAGGCCATTGTGAAGCCTGTCTCCCCACACTGCTCTTCTCATGCCTTGCAGAAAATCATCCCCCACCATGTTTTTCAGGGTTTCTCACAATCTTGCAGACTAGTATGGGTTTTTAACCATCAAAGCAAAGCAGCAGGAGGATGGATTTTAAATAAACAAAAAAACAATTTGGGGAGAAGTGTCTGGTTTATGCTAAAACAGAAAGACTTCCTTCCCTTTGAATCAGGAAATGGTTTGTTTCTACCATAGCAATTTCTAACCATGCTTGTAGAAGTTTCATATGAGGCATCAATCACAAGAACAAAACAGAAGAGAAGGCAGTGGTGACATTAGTCCTGAGTGCTTTTAATCAGTAGTCCAGCAGTTATGGTATTTATCTAAGATAACTAAGACACATGTACAGCTTCTTGCACTGTACCATGTGGTTATAGTGGCTCAGGAGAGCACAGCTCACACCTCTGCACCACTTCCCAGCTGCACTTCATCGAATCTGCAGGGATTCAAGGAATCTGTGGCAGCTGCAGCCATGGTATTTAATTTGGCTGTTTGGGGCTGTGTGTGAGGAGCATGTACTTCCTCTGGCCTCCCGTGTCCAGAACAGTGTGCTGTAGTATGGGTGTAATAGCTGGCATGTTAATATTAATACCATTCACTAACCAATAAAATTCCATGTGGGACTGACTTGACTTTCCTATTCTATGTTATGGCTAACAATTTTTCCTTTGAAAATGGGTATCAGGCAAGTGGCAAGTAGCAAATTCTAGGTTCAATTAGAGACTTGAAAACAGGCAAATGTATTATATAGTTCTATGTATTATATAGTTCCGAGCTGAGCTTGATCATCTACTCACTCATTTATTTGCCTTTTCAAAAGCTGTTTAAAGAAAGTCTCATCCCAAATTTAGCTCCTAACAAAGCCCCTGTTCCTTTGAGCAGCCGCACATCATTGGTGGCTCTAATTCTACTAAATGATTAACCACCACAGGGTTTAACCACATGAACATAAGTGTGTGGATCCCTTCAAAGGACTTCCAAGCTGTCTTCATCCTCTGGACAAACCTTCAAGGGCCAAGTCACCAAAAGATGTTTTTGTCTTTCGTTCCCCACCCTTTGCCTTTTTTCTCAGTTCTAAGCAACCATAAAATATGTGCTACACACTTCTGTGATGCAGGGAGAATAATAATCAGCCCTGGGCCAAGTCACGTAGAGAAGAAATAGAAGAGTATTTTAGCTGAGCAGGAAGCTATTTATCTCTAAATTATTTATGTTTAAATGTACTTTAAAAAATCTTTTCTTTTGACCAAAACAAACCTCCAAACACAGATGTTCAAGAAGTATCCAAACATGAATAAAAAATATTCAGAGAAACTTATGGGAAAGCACTCAGAACCTAAATCAAAAATCCTTACACAGATTTTATTCAATCAGAATTTGTTCTTAATTAATCAAGGCTAAGCAATGAGTAAAGCTTTCAGAATTTAACCATCTCCTTAAATAACTGAATTTTTTTTAATTAGGCTTTTTAATCTGATACTTTCATACAGCATTGCACCAGCAAATTCACAAACTATAAGCTATCTCCTAAAAGCCATGAAATTGAAGCCAAGAGCTTTTGACTAACTTGAAATTTGCTGCTGCAAGGGAGAAAAGTGCCAGATCCTCGTATGTGGGTCACTTGTTTTGCCAGACTATTCAGTGTATGAACAGATTTGTATCTCTTATCCTGAAGAGGGCAGAGAATAAGTATTTCCAGCATTTTTCAGCTTTCTGTGTTTTACAAGCAAATGTGTGATAATCAAAAACTGGAATATGGAATTAATTATATTTAGATCATAACACTGAATTTTCTCTTTCTTAATATCTGTGCTGCCATTTCCCATCCTAACAGTTCAATGTGCACATTGCGACATCTACCTACTGCTAGAACAGGCACAAATTGGCTGAAGGGTATGGATGAGTAAATTGAATTTCTGCCAAAGCACATCAAAACAGGGTAAAAGACTCTTTGGAGGGCATTTTGAACAAACTTGGAGGGCATTTTGGACAAACTTGTAGAGCCACTGCCTCTGCTTTTCTTCTCCTGTCAACAAACATAGAAATTCAAATACAAAAGCTCTCAAATTTCACAACTCATAAGAAAAATCAAATAACCGTGGTTTTAATCACACTTCTCTCTGTGCATCACAATAACACATAGTCCTATCTTTGCAACAGGAAATTTTCTTAGGATCACAAATCAATAATATAATTTCTTACTCATACAATATGAGAGCATATCATATAACTATGTGCTCTGGAAAGTATGCATCTGAATCAAATAATGACTAGGCTACAATTCTCCATAGCTCAATTAAAACGGCTAATTTTTCTTTTTATTTCCCATTTTCTTTAACAATTAATTCTGATGTTGAGTATTAGCTGTGCACTGTATTAAAATCTTTCTACAGTCAGACTTTAAGAAAGCAAGATAGGAAAAGTTATGGAAGAATCTGGTTAAGGTAATGAAAGAATAGTATATTGTGTGCAAAAGAAAAGAGATGAAACAAAAAGGTTTTGTTAAGCATATTTTTGTAGAAGTTTGGTTTGTTTTATTTCTTGGTTGGGTTTTTTTTTTTTTTTGCTTTGTTTGAGTGAATTAATCCTTTATTGCCTATCATGCACAGGGCAGCTGTTCAGATTAGTAGTTTCAAGGCTGGGTTATTCAGATATGCAGGGTTTTTTTTTTTTAACTGCAGTGTTTCTGTGCTTTGGTTTTTGAACATGTAACATGTGATCCTTGTTAAAACCCTGCTGTGGAATGCTGACACACACACAGGATTATTTTCCCTGCCAGGGGTTCATATAGCTTTATATGAAACTTGAAAAAAAAAATGCAGACTCAACTTTTATTTTCCATCCAGAAAGAAACTCAGCTGTCATGTTGGTGACAAATAGCTTTTAATTTTAAACTTTTGGATGAAAGGAACAGGCATCTTTCCTGACCACACTGTGGCAGGATAAAACTAACTACATCCTATGAGATACAAACCACATATAGTATCTGTAGGTAACTAAACATAACATTTTTACAAATGTTTCAGGCAAAAGCTATTCTTAAGGACAGCTTTCCTAAAGCCACACCATGGACACTGTTTCCTCCTATACTGGGGATCAGCTGCTCTTCCAAACCTATCTGATGTTTCCATCTATGAGTACAAAGCAAAAAGGAATAAAAATGAAGATTTACATGAAGGTTGGGAGTAAGACATAACTGTCTTAGTCAGAAGCTAGTAAAATCAAATGTTTCCTTCACAAGAAAACTCTAGGCTAAGATACTGTCAGTGGGAACATTTCACAGGATAAATGTTCAAGGGAAGGAATTTCTTTCTCAAACCATGGATTGATTACAGGGCCAGTCAACAAGCCTTGCGGAGAATGGTCTCAGTGGCAGTGTATACCCTGTCTGAACTAACTGACACGATTCCTGTAGTAATCCCCTAAAATCTTGCTCTTGCTGGAGGGTTTGCACCTGTAGAGTGCCAAATTTCCTTCTTTGTTTCTTCTTTTAAACCCCCACCCATTTAATTTGCTGAGACAATGCAGTGCTGAGACAGCCACAATACAGCACTGGGGCGTGGAAGAGAAAACCATGTGTGAGCCATCTGTAGGGCACTGGGCTCCCCAACATCTGCTACCCACATTCCTAGGTTATAGGGCCAGATCATCTCCTGAGGTCCATGAATGGGATGTGCCTTGCAGAAGGAAGGGAGTGTTGTTGCTGCTGCTGCTGCTGCTGCTGCTGCTGCTGCTGCTGCTGCTGCTGCTGCTGCTGCTGCTGCGAGTTGATTCTACCCCTCGACCACGGGAAAATACGGTCTTTGTAGCTTTTGTTGTTTTCCTTTTTGTGGCATGGACCCTACTCTGATGTGGTTTCAGGGTTAGCCACACAGGCAGTGTCCCTGGCTGGGTGGCTCTCGGGGGCCCACAACAAGAGGAGGCAGGCACGCTTCAGCCCCGAGACTCTACATGGAAGAAGCCTTTGCTGGGGTCCTCTTACCCCCCGCAAATCTCTCAGTAGTGCTATAAGAAATATTTTTCTATCTGCCTGTCTGTCTACCCTCACCTGTACTTAAGTCTCTCTTGTCACTGAAGGAAATCAGAGAGATTTCCTGGCTCAGAAAGTCAGTCATTATAAATAAATGTGTTTTCTTTTATGATGCCAGCACTTTGCCACTTCACAGCAGCTAAGATCTGTGCCTACTACTCAAGACAGATAGAAATGTTTACACAGTCTATTCCCAAGCTAAAATTTTTAAATATAAATAAATATAAATAAAATATAAATTATTCTGGATATATTAATATGTTCTTAAGCCTGAGCCTGAGAAAGGAGTTGCTGGGCATTTGTCCTGTGTTGGCTGGAAGAGATTTCTCTGTAAAAGTTGTAAATACTACTTTTGCTATGTGGCAGTTGGGACTTTTCCTGCACAAGGGATAACTGTAATGCAATTAATGAAAATGAAATTTAATTCCATTGCCACCACACCCACATCAGGGGCACCATCCAAGCACAAGACTCAGTGAAGAGAAAAGAGTTTCTTTGGTCTTTTTAGAAATGCATTTGCCCCCAAACCAATTTCATGTTCAAAATCAAAGCTTAATTTCTATAATATAATGCCAAATAATTAATTTATATAAATCATCATGGTAGTTTGCCTACCTCAGAATAAAAGTACTGTAGGCAAATTATCAACCAGAAATCAACTATTCCAGTCTTCTGTGATACTAATAAATAAGTTAATAATCTGAATGACTGGATGTGGTAAACAAAGCATATCTAATAGCTTTCTAAAAGCTTTCCAATTATCTAAAATGTCATTTGCCAGAAATTTTATTTTACTCAGAAAGTATTCTATCTGTAATGTAATAGGACCTTCAAGTCATTGTATCTTTCATGTAATCCATTTTTTTATTAGTTCTAGGAACTGAGTAGAGTTATCTGTAATGAGAGAAAAATATTGCTCTGAACTTAGCTATATATTTCTAGGTAAAAAGTCAAAGGAAAGGAGTTTGAGCTTTAACCTATCTAAACTTATCTGCAAAATATACTTAGATGTAGTTTGAAAGACAGAGACAAATAGTGCGTTTAACCTTCGGAGGTGCTTGGGTTTTCCCTAATCTCGACCTGCCACATAGCTGAAAGTGGAAGCCTTTGAAATGTTTTTACAAAAATATTTACTTTTTTCTTAAATTAGGAATGGAGAAGATTAACAAGGCTTTCCCTCTCCCTTTCTTTTTAACCTTGCAAACAGTTTAGTCATGAACCTCTGTAGGTTGGCATGTTCTGTTGTGTTTATCTCATAGTGACAAAACAAACTTCAAATATCTCAAGGGCTCAGTTTAATCTGTTGAGCATAGAACAGACTTTTATCTAAAAATGTCTAATTAATAGACCAGTCATTCAGCAATGAGCTCTGCATCATGTTAGTTTCTGCAGGAACTTCATTACAATTATGCATTTTTTAAAAAGAGAAGTGTACAAACTGAGTCAAAGCTGCAGAATTTTGACATCCTTGGAATCATGCACTGGTTAAAGTCTGAATGCTAGATACACTGTCCATCTCCATCTGAGCTTCTGATGTTGAATAGTTGGGTTCATATACTGGGAGAAGGAGCCAGCACCCAACTCAGCAGTCTTAACCATACAAAACTCTCCTTGATCGCAGTGTTGCTGTTCATGACACTCAGAGTGGATTTGCTGCCAAGTCCAATCAGGACAGGAAGAATGAAATCCTCAAGACTGAAAAGGGCAGTTACCTTGGTAAAGAGTAAAGTGGAGTGAGTATGCAGGCATTGTGCAGCTGGATGAAGGACTAAGAGTTCCAGCACTGGGGCACAAGTTAGTAAGGACTGTAAGACTGCTTCTTTATAGAAAAAAGTTTCTAGAGCTTGCTGATTCTTTGTTGTGAGCATTTTTCCAGCAAAAGGTCAGCTCCTATTTAATATGTTCAATCATTAGTAAAATCTAAAAGTGCCAGAACTAAAAAAGAAAATGCAGATTGAGAAAAGGAGGATTTTTTTTCTTTTTCTTTAAAAGAAGAAAAACCTATTGACAGAAAAATAAAACAGAAATTTGGCACCACTCTCAGTTCATCTTCATAGGCAATAAACGCAACACAAATTAATGACAGATTGAATATTTTTTGGCTATTTCAGTTCTTTTTCATAGCCCCATTGAAATTTCCATAAGCCTCTTGGCAGCAGAGTCAACCTTTCTGCATTCCAGTTTGCCCCAGTTTAAGAGTGCATTTTCCTATTTCTGATCATCCATAATCTCCCATAACCCTCACTCAGTATATCAATCTCCCAGCCAGCATGAGCATCTGATGACAGTGCACAATGCTGACATCTCCATGCTACTCCTAGATGCAAAAGTCATGTTGTGTCCCAGCCAAAATAGCAAATACTAAAATGACTCATCAAGAAACAATTTAGGAAATGGAGGATTTGGGGCAGAACTTTGAAGGTGTGGAGGAAAGCTTGAAATTTCTAAACAACCTCAGTTTATTTTATTTAACATTCTTTTCTTTCTGTTTTAACTCCTCTTGAACCATGATGATACAGTTCTTTGTGAACCAAGGAAAGTACTATATTTGAGGCTTTCTTTCTCACAGAAGAACTTCATTTTCTGTTCAGTGATGCACACACTTGGTTTGTGGAACAATTCACTTGGAAGCACAGTTAAGTTGTCCCACATTTCTCAAAGGACCCTTGACCTGAGGACTCCCTGCTCCAGCAACTTGAGAGGAATGCATTTTCTAATGCTGTTTTCCTAGCATTCGTTTTGTTGATGTGGCTATTGAATTATGCAAGACAACTTGAACTGCAAGTCAGCCATGGAAATGCTTGTCTTAAACATATTAACTCATTCCCACAATCATGACAAAAGCCCAAACAAGCTGCTAATATGTATTAAATAAAGAAAGAATAGGTGGTTGGGTTTTATGTTCAATATATTTGCTAGTTTATTATGTGGCTTAGAAATCTGAACAGAAATTTTTAAAGGTTTTGTCTCAATTACATAGATTTAAATACCAAATAACATCCCTTTCCACAAATAATAACAATCATGAAAAGTTTTCAAGCTTTTTCTGCATAATACTTTTACAAAATATGCTTAAATGAAACTAGTTAGTCTGGCCAGGTATAGAAATGAATGTGAATCGTCCAATATGTCATAGCAGCAACGGTAACAGTAAGATTTAATCAACATCTTTTGGGTAGAAGGCTTTGGTTGCCAATGGAAGTATTGAGGGTATACTTTTTCAACACAATTTTCTGAAGAAATGTGGCTTACAGGAGAGCATTGGCTCTTCATCCATCCATCCATCCATCCATCCCCATTCCTCCCACTGGATATTAATCTCAGAGCCTACATGCATTATTTTCTGTATTTGAGAATACAATACTTGAGTCATACTCTCAGATACAGCTCCTCTCTTTACATAACCCTCCTACTCCTTGTTGCATCCCGCAGTGAAAGTGATAGGCCATCTTGGTAGGTTATTTATGAACATTAAGAAATTATTCCTGTTTCAAAGAGAACCGAGCCTCCTGGTTCACTGTACACTCTCTTCCTTTTTTTTTCCTCTTTCTCTTTTCCTCCCTCCTTCCTTTTTCAGTCTGACAAGACCTTGTTTCAGTCTCCTATCTGGATTTTTCTCCCTTCCTCATTTTCCCTTCCCCTTAAGCAGTGTCCACCAAGCAAAGAAGGAAAAAACATTTGGCCTCCTTCTGAACAGGACATCTGTTCAGAGATGTTACAGCTCTCCTTGGGTACTACAACATTACACAGCTCCCAAGATCCTCATGCCCAAGCTTGCTAGATTAAAAGCTCTCTGTAGACTGTCTGCATGAGTCACAGTTACTAGTGCTAACAGTAACCATCCATGTTGGCATATATTTAAATATTATTCCAGCTAGAATCACTCCTAGAGTACCAGGGACTCCATATTCCTCTTAGTATTTTGAATTCAAATCTTCCTTACTGTGAGGGTGGTGAAAGTCTGGAACAGGTTGGTCAGAGAAGTGTTTAAGGCCAGGCTGGATGGGGCTTTGAGCAGCCTGGTCTAATGGAAGGTGCCCCTGCCCATGGCAGGGGAGTTGGAACCAGATGATCTTTAAGGTCCCTTCCAACCCAAACCATTTTAAGATTCTAACTGGTAATATATTTCTGGTCTTTCACAGTGCAAATTTCTGCATTTTGTACATTAACATGTCAGATGGGTAGTAATGTTAAAGAATTAGATATCTCTACCACTTTGGTTGAAATATTTCTTAAGAAGAAGATGGATCTAAGGAAACTCTGCATCCAATGAAACCCTGTAGAAGCTGTCATTTGTTTTTCTAAAAAATATAAACTTAAGTTTAATTTTTATTTTCAAAGCAGTAGCATTGAATTATTTTGAATAAGTAGGGGAATTCTCTCTGTGCTTCTGATATTAATTGCTCTGCTTCTTAATTAATTCTGTTTTGCAACACTAGATAATAGGTAACATTCATGAAGAGCTCCAGAACCCCCACTGGCTTTGAAACATGGAGCATGCCAATAAACAAAGAAAAATTTGGTGGCTGCTTCTATTCATGGCTGGCTGTAGAGGAACAGATAGCTCAGCATTTTCAAATCACCGTGAAAATGAAACTATCTGCTGGTAGTAGCCAGATCTGAGCTGTGGAATGGGCTGTGCTTATTTGACCATACATAATGCCACCCACTTCTACACACCCTAACAGTGTTTCCAGTGGGATTTACATTACCTGGATGCTAACTTGGCTTGTGTTAGTGCATCATAATTTGCACCATTTTGCTTCTGTAGAGATTGGCAGGCAATATTTTAAGGCCAGATAACCAGGATGATTTAATGGACATTTTGATTTTTCTTTGTTGTGGCATTAAAATAAATTCCTCATTTAAAGTTCTCTTTCCACTATATGTATATTCCAGAATTATCAAAAAACATGGGTCTAGCCCTGCAAGCCATTTTCATATTACTTAATTCCTTAACTTTATGGAATTACTCATAGCAATGCTTGTTTTACAGAATTCAGAATTTCCCACTATCATTGAGAAAATATGGCTAATTTTAAAAATATTAAAAGACTGAGTCTTGCCAAAAAACAAAGAGTTTATTTGTATTTCAAAAGTAACCTTTTTTATAGTTTTTACAAGAAATATTAAAGTTTTAGCTAAAGTAAGCAGTGGTCTCACTTTCTTACTGCGCATCTTTTGGGGAAATAACTTGAGGTCCTGAAAAATTCCAATAGTGTCTTGTATTAAAAGCGTTAAAACCTGAATTAAAGAACATAATTCAGATGGAGTTCTGGTGACTGTGCCAAAGATTACATCGTTGGCTGCTGACTGCATCCAGATTTTTAGAGCAGGTGTGTTGACTCATTCTCTGAGAAGCTGAGGAGAAATTCTGGCCTCACTCCAACTCCCTAACACAGGGCTAACCCAGCTCCGTCGCTGCTTTGGGACAAACTATTGCTGTCAGACAGCACAATCTTCATGGAAATGCAAAATATGGCTTTAACATGATATTCCAGAGAGATTAGCAATGCTCTGTATGCAAGCTGGAGATTGATTTACATCCCAAGTTTAGTCACTCCACTGCTAACAGTGCTTGTGTGTTGGGAGGTTTATTGTGATTGCAAAAGCAGCAGCCCCTCAGATGGCCATTTTTCCTGAGAAAGTTGCTGAATGCTTGGTCTGCAACTCTTAACTGGTTTTGGAAAACACATGCCTTTTCCAACATATTTTGAGCGTTGTTGCCATTTTTATTGGAGGTTGTCCATGCTCGCTTTAGCATTTAGCACAGCCTCTGTTACCCAGTGGGTTGTCAGTATCACCATATTTGTCATCCTGCTGGTAGTTCCCTGTTTACCTTTTCTTACACAAATGATGTGTATTATAGGGCATAGAGATAGTAAGGCTTTTACTTTACAAGTTATTTTTGTTTAATGCCTTTTTAGCAATCTGAGGAGCATGTTGTTATGCTGAAAAAAAATAATTCAGAGACAATATCTGGTTTCTGACCCCTTCCCCCTTTCTTTGCAAAATTTGGAAGAACTCATAGGCCTTATAGAGATACCTCAAAGCAAACAGTAATCAAGGACAAGATGCCTTTACAGAAAGCTTTCCCTACAGCTAGCTCCCACATGATTAAATACAATTGCTATTACTCTCACTGCCTTAATTATTTCTAAAAGTAGCAGTTGGATCCATCAGAAGTGCTAATGTTTGGGATATCCAGTGTAATTACAATTCAGACCTCAAGAGTTCAATGGGTACATCCAGTTGCCCAAAGAATTATGGTGGAAAGCAGAAAGCCGTTCTCTGGAGTAGCTGAAGTTCACAATGTATCTTTCTACCCATTTGGAAAAAAAAACAGGTAGTGGGGTAACAAAACTCTATATCACAATATTGTTTACATTTGTTTATAGGCAACAAAAGCATGTATTTGCCTAGTCTGTTGGCAAGTGTCAGAATAAAACCAAGAAATGAATCAACAGCTCCCTCAACTTCACTGACAGCCATATTTAACATTTTTGTTGCCAGTATCACAACACTTAAGGATGGCTGGGTCTGCTCTGTAGTTGCAGTGCAAATATGAAGCACTTCTGTGAAAGTCGGGAGAATGAGAGCAGCCTGAAAGCTAAATTTACTTTAAATAGGAGAAGCTTTTCTAGCAGCCTCGTGATAGCAACAGATTAGGACTAGGTTTTCTGGGGACATTTACACAGTCTTCACAGATCTATCAGGTGAAGAAACAAGACTTCATGCAGAACTTGCAAGCCTTCACCTTTCACCCTTAACCTGATTATAAAAAACAGAAACACCTGGAAATATGTCACTGTTATCTTCAGTCATTCCTTTAGAGAATTTTGAATTTCACAGCAGAAACTGCCCTTTGAAATGTATTTTTAACTGAATGTCTGTGATTATTTTATTCAAGGCATCTACTCGTTCAAGCAATGCTTTCCTACAGTGTTTTGTATTTTTTGTGAAGACTAGTAAATTAAAAAACAAACAAAAAATAAGTTGACTCTACATTAGGTTCACCTTATATTCTCATTCTGAGTCTCCTCTCCTTTGCTCTCTTTTCCTCCACAACTCGTTTTCCACTCAACAGGGATATTTGAATTGGGAAATCAAGATGTGAGAGAAGATGCTTGGTGTGGTTACTGCATGGCAACCCACATTCCAGCTCACAGCTAATTACAAGCAATGCTGACATCTGAGAGCTGGGAAAAACTGGTATGTTAGATCTGCTTATTTGTACAGTAAAATCTTTTCCACAACATATTATTTTACTTCATGGAGCCAAGGGCAGTCTGCAACATCAATGCTAGCAGAAATTGAATGTTGTGTTAAGAGGGGATGGTAAAAGACAACGTAGCTTTAATAACTTAGCACAGAGATAGACCATGGACCAAAACATTAATCATAAGCATTCCTCTATTGACCTCCTGAAGGGCCAGACTCCTCCAGCTAGGCTTATTAATCCCCATGAGAATAATAATATCCCATTTCAACAGTGAGAACAGAACACTTGTCTTGGTTTTAGTTGACGGATGGCTTCACTATTTTTGCTTTTTATTTTTTTTAAGACGAATAACATCCCTCTCCTTTTGTGAGATCAAACAGCATGGTTACAGGCTGAGTCTGAGAATATCTGGTGGATGGGATCATTGGTGCTGTACTAAGTACTCCCTCTCATTGATACCAAGTTTTTTTTCCTCTGGGCAGTTTCTTTTCATGATGCTATTTCCAACATATGGAAAGCTCATTGTCTAGTGCAACAGAGCCAACACTTCCCTCTCCTTATGTTGTATCCAAAAGTGACCTAAACATGGTGAAATAATAACCCCACATTTAATAATATTGTAGGACTATCAGCCAGCTGCAGCAGATTTTCCAGAGGGTATATGAACATCTTGCATATGTGCTTGCAAATATACTGTTTTCAGCTTCCCTAAATTATATGCATTCATGACTAAAGCTTGTCAGAGAAAATACTCATGGACTACTTATTTTTGCCTATGTTTAAAATGAGTGAGTTCCTGGCTTTTCTGGAAATATAGGAGAATTAGATACTGCTTCCTCCATAGCACAGCAAGGAATGGGCTGGCAGACTCTTCAATAAGTCATTTCCTGTTCACTTTTTCCATGTCTCTTTCATATGATAAGAGAAGAGAGCTGAGGAGAAAGGATACATACTGAAGCGTTTTGCATCTCAGATTTAATTTAAACAGCTTCCTTGTTGCTCTTCCAGGATCATTATTCCAGAGAAATTTTTTTTTTTGTTCATTGATCTATTCTTGCTAAACATTTCTGTTTGTCCTTACAAAAATGCAAAAACTGAGCATAAGCTAGAGAATAATGTTAAGATCAAGCTTTCCTATTAGCAAATGTATTCAGTTCATTGTTTTTGCAATGTGACAAGCAACATAAGTAAGATCCTCTCCCAGGCCAGTGGGACTCAATAAGGAGTATGAATAATTCCTTACTTCTGGACTTTATTAGGATCATTACAATTATTAGTAAGCCCATGTGCATTTTGCTGTAGCCCTCAGAAGATCACATCACTGTGATTCAGGAACAAAAAAAGACATTTCTTCTCTTTCCTTGGCCTATTATCATTCGGTTTCTAACCGGTGGCCATCTCTTGGCTTATGACAAGGGTTTGATGACTGTGTGCCATACCTAAAAAAATCTCACTTTTAATCTAAATTGTTTTGGGTGTGGAATAGATGATTCAGGGATTGAACCTAGCATGTTGTCCTGAACAGAAGAATAATACCAGCATGTATTTTATTTATTCTGCTTTTTCCTACTTTTTTATGTATATGCCCCATGCTGTTACATCCAGTTGGGGAACAGACATATTTGCATCGATTTTCATGCATCAGCTGTGCACCAGCCCCAAGAGAGACTCTTAATTTTCTTTTCTCCTCATGCAGAAGGCAATATTTTTAAAAACATTTAGCTAGGTGCCATGAGATGATTTCATGGAAATTGTGTGCCTCCAATATTGCCCTGAGCACATACACAGTAAGGGAGAAAGGCATTCCTCCTGCAATCCAAGTTTTGGGAGGGTGGAGAGCGAAGGCTGGAGGTACAAATCCGAGGTCCAAGATCAGTAAATCAGTCTTCTGTGCAATACCCCTCCCTCCTTTCTACGCAAGTCTTCTGGCTGAGGTAGCGACCAGAGCTCTCAGCCAGCTCTGTAGGTCAGAGGACCCTGGGCAACATCGCAGGCTCCTGCAAGGGCTCTGGGGGAGCTGCAGGCTGTCAACAAAATCTGCTTGGAAAACAGAGTATGAATAAGCCGCTTCCCTTCTGACAACAGAGAAGTCCAGAAACAGAGATTTTTCCAGCAATTAGGCTGCGAGAGGACTCTATGCAAGCATGACAGCAAGCATGGCTGGGAAGCAGTGCCTGGAGGAGGGCACTTGAGTTTGGAGCAGATCAAAAGCCAGGTTCTGAAGTCCATGGTAGATCATGAGAGCAAAGGAGGCAGAGCCTGTGGTTCCTTGCATAACTCAAAGGTAAAGGGTGAAAGGGTTAGCAGGAAAATCTGGTTTGCCTGAAATTGAGCTATAGGGTTTGTTTTACAGGTGTTTACAGTACACACAGCAGTGACAGGAGAAAACGTACAAGCTTTGTGACCTCCCCACTGGTCTTTTCTTCTGTGTCCTCCTACGTCTGCTCTGTGCTTGTGTCCATGCCCAGAAAATGTTGTGCAGGCAATGTGTGTGCCTGCTGCCATGGATGACCCTCATACAGAGTCTCCACAGGCAATGAATTGTGAAATGAATTGTGAAAGCCTTTTCCTCTGCTTGTGTTAAAGGAAATGCTTTCAGTGTGCTTCCTCACATCCTTTAAGCTGTCATCTAAAATTCTCTCTGTTTTCATCATTTTGTTACCCCTTCTTGCACCCTACAGAGTTTCTGCAGTAGTAGCTCAGATTGATCTATTTCGATACTGCATCAAACAGCTAATTTAATCTGTTACCATGTGGTGCTTGGTGCTTTTTTGCACAAGTTCAGCTCTGAGAAAAAGCTAATTATTTGCACTTTAGTGAAAATGTTTTGAAGTCTCTACACTCACTTATTCACATAAGGCCAGCCCAACCAAATACTGTAACATTAAAGGAAGTAAAAGTCGTTGCACTTGGAAACTTTACAGAAAAGTCAAGTCATACACTGACTCTTGAACAAAATAACAGCTGCAAAAAACAAATTACACAGACTTTAAATGTTATCATTGCAAAATCATGAACAAATTATAATTTAATTATGTTTAATTACCTTCCATTAGAAGAAAAAAAATTTGCTACACAACATTTTAAATGTGATTGCCTCAGTAAGGCTTTTTTTTTTTTTGTGGAAGTGTCAAAATGTCAATTATACATTCATAGATCTATGATGAAGAACTGATTTATCCATGCTTAATCATTAAAAAAATGTGCTATACTGTGAGTGCAAAGGAGATAAAATCAATCAAAACATATGAAATTGTTTTGCTGCCCTACTCTTACAAAATGGAACAATTCATGCCTTCCTAATACTTGATATCACTGAAATTGTAACTACAAAATCTACTTTTGTAGCCTGTGCTCTTCCCAGTTGACATGGGTGACTGGTATATAACAGGAAGGTTTCTGGCACTTTAAAGACTCCTCCAGTCGTGCCTCAAATGAAGTTCTTTCTGTTCAGTTGTCTTCCTGAGAAATATTACAATCAAGGTAAATTTGAACACCTCAGACAATCCTTATTTTATTTCAAAATGAGTCCTTGGCACCAGAGTCTTTATATAGGTATTAAAAAAAGATGCAGCTCCTTATATAACTAGTCTGGTTTTGAGTTTGAGGAAACCTAGCTCTAGGAATCTAAGTTCTGGATATTAAGTTTAAACTAAATGGACATACAAACCATTTGGAGATTTACCCACTGCTGAATGCCAAAAAATATGAAAGTGATCTCTCTTAGAGTACTTTGTGTTCCTGACAGGGAGTTCTGGGGACTCACTGTCTTATTGCATAATATTGAACATTTGGTAACCAAACATCTGTTAGCAGAGAATGGAAGCTGCAGATAACAGTGGTATTAAAATGACCAAGAAATAGATATCCTTGGATGCTTAAAGTTACTTTGGTAAACTGGTACAGAATAGCTACCCCGGCAAGATTCTGTCTTACATCAAGGATTCCAAATAACACAACGTAAACACTAAGGTTATTCCTAGACAAGAAAACTATAAATGTTGATAAGGTAAAAGAAAACCGGGTGCGATGCATACTTAAATACACACCTTGCGCCAAATACTAGTCCATACATCAAACTCAATCTGTATTTTTTCTTTCTCTAAAAAATACAGAACCTGAATTTTTTCCTCAAGACACTAACTTGCATTAGAAGCAATGTGCAGTCACCCATGTGTGCTCTCCTCTCTGAGGTAAAGAAGATGCTCCCTTTTCTGAACTCCAGTAGACCTAGAAGAGTCAGAAGCAGACTGAGGACAGAAACATTAAGCAATTTTGTCTTGTACTGGAACCACAAGAGCTTTTCCTTCTTGCTACAACACTACAGCAATGGGATGCTGTGAGTGGTGCCTAAGGGTAAAGTCCAGAAAAGGGGAAAAGACTGGCAGGCTTTGCTCCCGATTTCCCCAGCCAGTTCAGAATACAGCTGTGGAAAATGCCCACACCTTTTTGTGTGCTTCAGTCTCTCTAACTGTAAAATGACAGCTTATGCATTAAAATTACTTTGAGACTTAAACATTGTTTGCAGCATGATTTGCAAACCTCATTTGAGAGTGTCACAGTAAATGTGAAAGTGCAAACGTGTGTTTTTTCATTTAGTATTGTAGGCACCATCATCCAGGAATAGCACAGACAGGTATGGACATTTTCATCGTCTTTTGCCTTTAAGTTCCTGATGTACAATCAAACACAGAACAAATCCATTTTCTGAACTCAAATTTTAACTTTAAACAAACAAAAAATAAACCTATATGTTTTTTTTATTTTCTTTTCCCTGGGGAATCTGTAGAATACTTAGGTAGGCAATAGCAGTTTCGCTGTTAATGATCTCTAAGAAATTACTGGCAGTAATTATAAATGAATGTTTTCCTGTAACATATAATCAGTAATCAGAAATTGCTAGGAAAAATAGTGGTGATGTGAAATCAGTCACCATAATGTGTTTTGACAAGTCTCCTAATTAAGAAAATAATTACCCAAACCATTAAATATGTAGGGAAAAATATGTCTTGCAAGTCTGGCAAATGATGAGCATGTTCCTTCTAATTTTCATCTTTTTTTTTCCTGTGAAATGGAAGAATCTTCTGTAATATCAGTAACTGGAACTAAACCTCCAAAGGGAGATTATCCAAGATTGTTATTTCTAGTGCCAAAAGAAAACAGATAGTTGGCAGCCAAAGCACACCCGCCTATAAAGTATATTTTGGTCAAAAGTAGGCAATTCCGTTTTGACTCCCAGGCTCACATCCCATCCTTAGCTCATCACAGATGGGCGCCTGAAACACCCATGTATCTCAGGCCAACAGTGAGCGAGGAGATTACATTGTTTGTGGGTCAGTATGGATTTGGGGTTTTTTGTTATCTGTCTTCCACCTTCATATAATGCTGACCTGATTTCCAGCATTGTTTGGGATTTTCCCATTTTAAATCTCTAGTAGGGGATAATCCCTAACTTTCACGTGCAGTCAGTCTCTAGGCAAGGGAGTCCACGTGGTTTAGGATTTTTTGTCACTCTTTTACCTCTTCCTTCTTCCTCCTCCCATGTGATTTTATGTAAAGACATTCCTCACATTCTTCATATCTTGGCTTTAAAAAAAATATAAAAATCAGAGTTCTATCAGACTTGGTTAATCCTGTCCTTGAATTGCCTGAGGGATCAGAAATGAGTAAAATAGATGTCAGTGTCATCTAATAAAATAGAATTCAGTATTAACTTGGAGCTGCATCTCTTCCAACTGCAGATGCTATCAGTCGTCTATATCTACCCTTAGCATGTTTCTGAAGATCTTTTACATGCACAGATGTGATATTTCACCTTGTCTGGATCTTCTTGTTTTCTTCTGGCAGCTCTCATCTCAGCCATAAATGCACACAGCAGCCCCCTCACATGAAGTGTCTCTCTGATATTCCATTCTGAGCAACTTTGCATGTTAGTAAGGAAAAAACTGACAACCTCAAAAACAAAATAGAAGAAAGTAACAAACTGGATTGTCAATAAAAACTGGTAACAAACAAACAAAAAAGAAACCAACCTGGGATGAAGCACTGGTCAGGGGAAAAAAAGCCAGCTGTGGCAAGCTTCTGCCTAAGTGTGCAAAGAGATTTCCATCCATCAGCTTTCCATTAAACAGAACTCCATTCTGGAAGAGTCTAGAAACTGAAAATTATTGGGAAAAAAAAAAGCTATTTCTACAAAGACAATAGTTTCATGCCCAAGTGTGAAGTAAACACTCTCCACCCAAGGCAAGGATTGATTGTGGGTGGAACATATGCAAGACTGAGGAAATGGGTTGCAGGTTCCTCTGATATGGATGGCCCCTGGCAGTTCCATGGATATCCTGCTTGTTGTTGTTGAGAGGGTTATGGCAGTACACACACATTTTTTACAGAAATTCCTGCTGGTTTTTAGGGAACAAGAAGATAGTTGTAATCACAACTTGACACTTGCCTGTGTACATTTTAGATATTTTCATTCTGGCTATATATAAAAGTGTTGAAAGGTGAAAAATTTACACACTTTAGAGATTGAAAGGGCCTACTACACTGTCATTTCCATTTTACCAGCAATGCAGGACCATCTCTCTTGTTCATTTCCCAGCAATTTACCAGGTATCTTGTTCAAAAATTGTTCCTTCCACTTTCTTTGTGAGTTTATTCCACACTTGAGTGACTAGCATTGTCAGGAAGTCAAAGTGAACAAAAACTGAACCTGAGAAAACCTCTTCTTAAGGCTCAAAGTAGTTCTTTTGTTTTTCCTTAATATCCATGCATTTCTGACTTGCTGATTATCTCCCAGAAGCAGAAGTTCCAAATTAACTTCTGAGAAGACTCTTCCTGGCCCACCAAAAGCAGAAGATACAGGAAATGGTATAAGAAATGTCCATGTAGTTGGCACCATGTCTTCCAGGCTGGAAAATGAGAAGAAATTTTAAGAAAATTGAGTTTTTTCTCTGAAGAGATTTTTCTCAGTCTCATGCACGAAAATGATACTCTAAATAGTTTTATATGTGAATTTTGTAGTTAAATGTTACAAAGAGGTACTTTGACATTTATATGGTCTGTTTTAATTAAATTAAGTAAAATCTACTTTTCTGAGTGATTCATTTATCCTATAAACCATTCTATTTTGGTAAGATTAAATCAGGAAGTTCGCATTAAGTTTCCTTTCCTGGAATTCCAGTTGAACATTATTACCCTTTGTTTAGACTGTATCACTTATTCAACTGATAAGAGTAGACTATCCCACTGGAGACACTGAGATTCAGCAATTTAGATCCCTTAAGGAGCATTCTGTATTTTCCAGTAAATTACTATACTACATGTTTCAGGAAGCTATTGAAAAATTTTGCATTTTTTAAATCTGCAGACATGAAACTATGTACTAATGCAATGATGTGTCTTATCAAAGCACACATAATATTTTTTGTCCATGACAGCAGGAGGGATGTTATATCTTTGCATCATTTAGTTCGCAATGCATCCCCACAGTTTGATCATGATCTGCAGGACTCTAAAAAAAAACACTGGTGAAAGATTAGATACTTGTTCTAAGGGAATAAAAATTTGGAGTAAGACACACGTTTTAAATTCTGAAGCAATTTTGTCATGTTTTAAACTTTGAAGTTGTCATTTGAAATCTTAAAATCAAGGTGCATTCCTAAGGGAGGCATTTTCAAATGCCAGAGATTCAACTTCAAGCAGGAAACCTAAGTAAGACTTGTGGTTCAGGTTGCTATAATAATCTTTAAAATCTATGATCAGTGGTGTAAAAATATACACATACTTTAATTCTGGACTGTTTTCTGAAATTTTGCTCCCTACATTCTTTGACTAATATGTTTGTTTTACTCTGTAGTATACTGAATGATTCTGGTATATATGTGAAAACTGAATAGATTTACAATCTATTTAACTCCTCAGATTAATTTGTTTTACTTTTTTGTGGAGATGGCTTTTGGCTCAGTGGTTTTGGAGATGGTTGGTTTTGTTTGTTTGTTTGTTCGTGTTGTTTTGAGTTTGGGTTGCTGGGGTTTTTTTGCCTAGGACAAAATCTAGCTTTGCAAACAAAGAAAAACACATTTTTTCTTAAACTAACACCTGAATTTCTTGGTATCTTTGTACCAGAAGCAGGTAACACTCCAGTTATGCTTCTTAGTCTAGCTGAATCCCAAATTCTTATTTCCCAGCATTTCCTTTGGTGCCTGGATCCAATTTGTCTTTCAGAATGAATTAGAGCAAAAACCTACTTCTCTCTGCAGCCTGACATGATATTTACCAATATTTATGAATGAGAGCACTAATCTATAGCCTTACGTAGAGTGCAGATTTTCCAAACCATCTAAACCACAGGGGAGCACAGTGCAATAAGTATTCCTAAATTTGTAGAAATTTTATATATATATATATATATATATATATATATAATTAAATATGTATTTATACAATAGACACAAACAGAAAATAGATCTTTATATCTCTTTATGTATTTTATGCTCTCCCTTTAAAAAATACAAAGTAAAATTAAACCTGCAGAAAAAAATACTTTTCATCTTCCCCAAATCTACCAATATCTAGTTCCTTTGCACATTAGGCAAAATCTCCATAAATTAAAGCAAATAATAAAAACCTAATAAATGTGGTTGTCTGCTGAGCTCAAATAACTCATATTCATATTAACTAAGAGGGAGCTAAACCTGAAAGGGTTCATAAAATAACTTAGTGTCTAACCCTAATTATTGCAAACAAAGATCAAAAGAAAAGCTTATCAAAAGTGGAGACAGTTTATTTCCATCTTGGAACAAAGGACAAAAGACACAGTGTCTTGTCCTTCCTTTGAGGTTTTTCTGTCAGCTCCCTTCCACTCCCTTTCCTGATAGGCTGAAATGTCTTGATGGCTGATCTGTTGACTAAAATACAATAATCAATTCTGGGGAACATGTCAGCTACTTATTTTTATAACAGGAACAATGGAAATAGCACCACATTGTTAATAGAGGTAAAAGTGATTAAAAATACCCTCTTGAGTTTTCCTTTCTAGTTCCTATCATCACAATGCACTGGAAATGATCCAGAACAAACTATGACTGTAGATACACACATTTTTACAGGAATCAGAGAATTTTGATTCATCTTTAGTCTATGAAGGAATGCTTGTCTTTTAAAGCTGCTGCTGTATGAACCAAGAATAACTAGTTTGACTTTTCATGTATATATTTATTTTTTCAGATTATTATTTCAAATCTAAAGCAAAAAAGAAACATTTGTCACTAAAGCAGTCTTAGAGAGCATATTTGTTTCTTTGCAGTATGTGCATACTCAGTCTATGTCAAACTGCTACAGAGAAATCTATGGGCCTTTATTTGCTAACACTGCATATTGCAGAGCCGCGTTCCATGGCATCACATAAAGTTGGCATTCTAGCATGTTCTCAAAATGATACTTAGTAATTAAATATAGAATGGAAAGGACATCACGCTCATAGCATCTTTAAAAGGTATATTAAACTCGTGCATAAATTTCATAGTATTTGCCTGGCTTAAAAAAGTAGCATAAATTTCTCCAAAATTTTAAACAGGCACAGAAAATTTTGCTCCCTGTCCAACAGAGAAATGCTGTTGAACACACCAATGTAAATATCCCTAGTCTGTTTTTATTTCCTTATTAAAAAAAATAAATCCCTGTGTTGATTTTGAGGATATCATATCCTGAATAAGCTTCTTGATATAACGATGGTTAAGAAAAAGATCATTCAAATAGGTGAAACCTATTTCAGAGTTACAAAGATCAGATAAGCAGTGCTTGATGCACTCCGTTGAGACAAACCACTCATTCCGTGCCAAGTATTATTAAAAAATCATTTTCTTAGCTGACACATGGACTTTTCATGCAGAGAGACCATTATGAAAAGCCTTGCTGTTCTGGTAATCTGTACTTTGATTTCTGGCATTATCAGCCAGATCAGAAATAGTGGGTACAAGTGGCCAGAGGATAAAGCATCAGCTTTTCATTCTTGAGGAGATATCCTTAATGGAATGAGTTTAAGAGTTTCAGATGAAGTGTGGTTGAGTACATAGAAATGGTGCGTGAAAGAGCCTGGAAATCCATCACCAAAAAACTAAGTACATGATCCTGCAAACATTTATGCACTCCAGCTTCATATGCCCTTCAAACTAAATAGAATTGCACACATGAATTTGTATGAATGAGGTTTAAATTCCTTTCCATCCTGAAATAAACAAAGTCCTTTCTAGCCAAGGAAGGGGAACTTGTAAGCTGACAAATACTATTTCATGTCAAACACAGCAACCTATCACAATTGTCTGGGCTTTCCATAATGCTCTGCAATATATTATAGAGTAGCTATAGAGTGTTAGGTACCTCTCAGATTAATTTAGATTATACTCTGTGTGCTCTGATATTGTCTGTCCTAACATAACTAGTTGCTATATAAAGCAATTCTAGCAGAAATTCATCAGGATACTTGGAGACCATTCTCTTTCCTGTTTCATTTAGTACGTTTGTTCATATCCAAGGGTTCTGAGCAGTGGATATCACCTGGCTCCACGGAAGCATTAAATTAATGGCTAGATTTGTGTTAGCTGTACAAATGCAGATACAGTTTACTTGGACAGAATTCACTCAGTCTGGCAGTGATCTCATCTCTCAGTCTTCCAATATTTCCATTTGAATTTTAGATTCTCAGTTCCTCCTAGAGAATCTAGAAATTGACTTCTTAGTCCCTCCTTTTGGTCTGTGTGCTTTTCTCTCATTGGGGATCACTATCCAATAGCTCTGGATATAATTTTCTGCCTGCTCTTTACTTGCATTGACCAAAGAAAGAGAAGATGATGAAAAGATCCAAGGAAGACACTTCTACCCATTGGAATTGCTATTAGTAGCAGCTAGCTATGAAAGGGAAGACAAAGACAGAAATGGAAGGGAAGGAAATGGAAAAAAGGAGGTGGAGAAACTGGCAGTAGGTGAAATAAATACTCAGCATAGGTGCTACAGACATGAAGATGAGAAATTCTTATCCAAGGTGCAAAGTTTTTTATATGAAGCTACTGAATGCTTCAGATACCTGTCTAACATAGAGGTGAACACCAGTTTGGGGATTTGGCTCAATTTTTACATATTTGCAATCACATAATCTTTTTGATATAAAACCACATTCAAAACACTATATGATTTTGGGATATCTGGCTCATAATTTTTTGACATATGGCATTCTTGCTCCCTAGGCCAACTGACATGTGTCTTTTATTTCCAAATATCTCCCAAATACTTCACCTCATCAGCTCAGAAATTCCATATTCTAACCTATTAAAATCTAAGTTTTCAGGATGTTTTTTAGAGATTTTTCCTAGTGCTATCACTGATATACATTAAGGAGCAGAGGGGCAAGCTTTGTTTTTTAGATCTTAGGTAATTAAGTTTGTAAGGTCAATATGACATGTATGACAGATTCTAAAAATCTGCTGGTAAATCAGATGGAAAGTTCTGCATACACACCTTTCAAGTCACTGTTTATACTTCCTGACTAAAAATCAGAGGCCAGGAGCAGTGTTAATCTTGGTATCCGTAGTTGGAAAAAGTAAGATTCCTCAGCAAAGAAAATTGAGAGTATTTCTGTACTCTAGTGCTGCTCATGAGAAATACAATTCTACTGAGTGATGTAAAGGCTCTTGTTTCAAAGGAGAGAAAGTTCTGGTTTGAGCATGAAAGGTTCAGGGTGTCTTATCACCGTTAATCACTTGCCCCATTGATCCTACCACTCTCTGAAGTTGTGATCAAACAAAAAGCAGGTTAGCTCAATCAAACTTTTTCCCAGTATTACTTTTGTCAAAATGGATCCTTCTCATTTTAAAGTACAAGGCAAGAAATGATCCATACCCTTGTTAGCACTGCATCCTATAAATAATGTGGTTCATAATTTTAACTGGGGTCCATGAAGAAATAATCAGGTTCTATATCTACTTAAGGCACATTGTTTTGTACCACCCATGATATAGATATTAATGAATCTTCAGTAAAACCACCAGAAACAAAAGACCCAAAGAATCCAACAGCAAAAACATTTTAAACATCAGAATATTTGTTCCATGTGTGGAACTTTTTGGATGCCCACCAAGTGCATCATATTACTGGTGCAGCTGGCCACTTGGTGGTGATGGAAAAAGAAAGGGCTTCTTCAGAATACATTTGCCACTATACTGAAGGTGTCATACAGAAATGTGAATCATTTGCTATGGAATGAAATAAGATAAACTTTGCCTGCTATCAATTTCTTGTGTCTAACAGTGACACCAGTGGATGCTTAGCTCTTGCAAATTACTGTGCAATGACAGGCTTTAAAAAAGACCAACTACAACAGGAGAGAATCTGTTTCATAGCAAGTTTGATTTTAAATAATAGAAAGCAAGTATAGGGATTATTTTGTTGCTCTAGTGACAGAACTGTTGTAAAATTTAATATAACAGCCAGGTAAGCTCAGTTTATCAGGTGTACTGGGGAAAGAGATTTCTGTTGAAGCATTCTCCTATCGCTGCTATCTGTCTTTGCATTTTGAAGTTGAATGCAAAGGCAAAAAGAAAAAGACATTTCAGAATATGAGAAAATCCTGAATTTTTTTTTTAGCACAAATAATGCTTTTTCATATATTCTCAGTAATAAGAAATAGGGGTTTGGGGTTTTTTTAGTTCAGAACGCAGGTATTTAAAAACTGCTCTGGGCTAAGATTAGCTATAAGAGCTTTACCTCTCTCAAGAATTAACTAATTTACCATGTTTCTTTGTAAAATGATATGAAGACAAAAGTAAAACCTCAGAAACAAGGAGAGTAAAAAAGGTAGCCCTTCATAATGTGACAGTGTTGAAATATGAAAGCAAACTAACTACTTTCCATGTTTCTTTTTCTTGTGGTCATGTAACAGAATATGAGACTTTGTTTTTAAAACAGGCAAGCTCCTATTAATGTGTCAGTCACTTCTATGCATTGTGTTATGTTCACAAATAATATCATACTTTCACCCTGTAACATACCGGCATAAAAAGAGAAATGTAGCAAGAAAGAGGAGGAAGAATTCTTCAGCTAAACCGACCATCCACTTAGAATTCATAATCCTAAATTTTAAAGTGATGAATGAGCACCCCAACAATTCTGTTACTCCTCCTAATCCCCATCATGTCTTGAATCTGTTGACAAAGTCCAAACAGCCACTTCTTTCTGCCTGATCCCCTCCCCTTGCTATTGCTGGCTCTCATTCAAGTCAGGATCATATGTATCTGAGCAATATACACCTAATAAATCTTCTCCAACTCAGTTTGTTCTTACTGGCACGACAGCTAGCTTCCCCCTCCACTTCTCTTGTCTTTCCTCAGACATCATTATGGGTGTTGACACTCTAGCAAGTTACTTAAGGTGCTCTTAAGGAACTGTCTGCATGTACACATCTCCCAGTAAAAGGCAAGGTAATTGCTGCTGTAAGCTGGCTTTCAGTTACAATAAGCAAGAGCAGAAGCATGGACAATGCAAGAAGCAGTCAAACTAGCAACCTGCAAGAGGATTTTTATTAGACATAAATAATAATAATCTCATACAGTACTTTCCACAGTACATCTCAAACATTTTGCAAAAGAGGCATGTACTATTCTCCCTAATTTACCTAAGGGAAAATGAAATATGAGAAAGGAAATAGATAGACCAAGGCTGCCTGAGAAGTTAAAACAAGACTGCAGATAGGTATTTTGGGTCTCAGTCTACTGTGCTGTCAAGAACAGGACCAAGGATTATGAATCTGTTATGACTTACACCCGACCTCACTTTGCTCATTGGGCTTATTAACATGAGTTTTCCTTTTTCCCTGTCCCTGTAGCTTCCCATGACATTAACAACAGCTACTCTCCATACTGTAGTACCAAGCTAGTACCTCCCCTGATGAATGCTGATGTGAAATTAGCCATCACAATATATGTGTTCCAGTTGCCATAGTTATCATGCTTTATTGAGCCGTGGGTTTAAAATTATTTCCTGAGTCCTGGAGATTTCCCCAAGGATAAAACAGCAACAGTCTCTCACATAATGGGTCAACTGGTCCAGGTGGATGCATGTGCTTATTTCCTCCAGAGGAAATAAGTTTAATGAATATAGAGTTAATTTACCTAAAAAATCTTGGATCTCACAAGATGGAATTAAGAAAAAATTTGCTTTTGAAAGTAAATTTTTCATTGATCATTATTTTTTTACTCAATAGAACTAAAAATACACCAAATCAACAAAAAAAAAAAAAAAAAAAAAAAA
>VZTX01021291.1:166428-211073 GCA_013400915.1 Pardalotus punctatus | reverse complement strand
CCCCATCCCGTCCCGTCCTGCGGAGCGGTGCGTCCCCAGCCGCGGGTCCCGGCCCCGCCGGCCCGTCCTGGTGCGCGGGGCTGAGAAGCGTCGGCGGGGCGGGAGCAGCAGCAGCCCCAGGTGGGACGGGAGCGCTGCGGGAGCCCGGGATTACGTCTGTGTCTGGGAAGCGCGGCCGAAAGGGTTAACAGCGCAGCAGCTGAGGCGCGGGGGTACCGCGGGCGCTCTCTGAAGATCACCGTGGCGCATCTCTTTTTTTTTGGGGTTGTTTTGTTTTGGCGGTTTTTTCCGTTTCCTTCCCCCCCCCCTCCCCCCCCCCCAAAATAATTTTTGTCTCCCTCTGTTTTGGGTGTTTGGTTTTTTCCTTTACTGGGAGCCCTTGCGAGACGGGAACCGTCGAGTTTCTTTTGAAGTTCTCCGTAATTAGCCCGATGGCCTCCAGGAGCCCGGTGGCTCCCCCCGTGCGGCGGTGGCCAGCCCTGATGTCACCCCCGGAGGCTTTGATCCCGGTGGAGGAGCAGCACCTCCTGCCAGACGGGCTCACCCACACCTCCCCCCCCTTCCCTTTTCCCTTCTCGAGGAAAACAGAAAGTCGATGCCGTTTTCCAGTCGGTCAGTTTTACGTTCCGTGTCACCCTCCCTTTCTTTGCAAACCCCCAGCAATGACTTAGTTCCACCGTAACTATGAAGCTGTTGAGCGATGTGTTGCCATTAACCTAATGAGCTCTATTGCCAGTCAAGGCACTTACTATTGGTACACTTCTTTTTCGGTTTTTTTTCTCCCTCATATTATTTTTGGGAAAATTTGAAGAAATAACTGCATTTAAACAATGTTTTTAATTAAGTCAGAAGGTTCTGCCTCATGTGGCATAGTACTGAACACCTCTGATTTGAAAAACTGAGGAATGCAATTTTATCTTAGCCATCAATTATAAATATTTTGGGTTTTTTTTACAGGAGTAAGTGTGATCTGTTTGAATTACCCTGCCCTGATCAAGAAATTCCTAGCAGCAATTCAGTAACAATTCTCTGAATCAGGTTATGTTTTCAGGCTGTTTGTAGTGAACTTAAGGAAGATAATAGGCAGATTTCTTATGAGCCTCTGAGTATGAATCTGTCAACAGCTCAGTGCCAGACTGATTCAGCATCTGTCTGGCAACCAGGCCATTGCTGGCTGACAGCACATGGAGTTGGTATTAGGTGTGTCTGTTGCTTCCACAGCTGTAGCCTGCTATTTTGCTATTTTGTCTTCCCATCTTCCCAGGTATTATTACTGCTGTCCTCTAGGCATCCTGCTCTGCATCTCCAGTGAAAGAAAAAAAAAAAAAAGAAAGGCTGAGATGGCCAGGAAGAGGGATCGATGTCACTCAAATAGATGGTTTTCGGTTACTACTTCAGTTTGCTGCTGGGATCTTAATTAGGGCTGAGATTCTTTGATTATATAATACAGTATATGCAAGAGAAGATTGTTTTGACAATCTTCTTTTTAGGTATTGTTTTGACAAGATTCCTTTCCTCTACAAGTTCATAAAAATCAGAGCATTTGGAGCTACCTTTCATGGCCTCTAGGACTTCTTGATCTCATCCTCTTTGAAAATAACTTATGTTGTTAATTGATACTTTTTTTAATATCAAAAGGAAGTGCTGATACATTGTTTTAAACACCATAGGGCTTAAACTTCCTATATGTCATTAAAATTCATTTCTAAGTGGTGGTTAAAATCAAGAATAATCTGGTGGGTTTATTTGGGTTTTATTTCTCAGTAGTGTAGATTCAGTCTAGGATTTTTAATTCTTGAGTCTTCCCAGCCACTTCTGCAGCTGCCCTTGTTGGGCCAGAGAGGAAGACTGATGCTACTCATGGAAACTCATGAGTGCCCAGTGTATTTTGCCTCTGGTGGGGGTAGGGGAAAGGTACTGTAGTTGTACTCATGCACTAATCTCAAATGTTTATATTAAGATTCCTAGAAAAGGGAGATGAGATGGCTTGGTTTTACTTTTCTGGTTCTCTGATTGATTACATTCTAGGCAGTAGTTTGTTTGAGGCATGTGAATTTATGAGTTCCGCAAATATTTAGAGATGTAGTTTGCACTATAAAGTGGTTTTTCTAGGCAGAATACCACAGTATGTTATGTTTGAGAGATTCAGACTTCTCTTCCAATTCTCCTCTGATTGGAGTTGTGCTACTGGCTTGAGCAGAAACACAATGCCCCCTTGGCTGGTTAAAAGGAGACAGAGGAAGAGAACTCAGTGCTTAACAGGATGGTCCTGTACTGTAAACAAGCACTTTTCATGCTTAACTATCCTTCCTAGCGACAGGAAGAAGGAAATGAGGCTATGCAAAAGGACCCTGACACATTTCAGACAATGCCAGACCCACCCTAGCATTCATACAGTATAGCCAGAAGACTTGGGGAAATAAAAATAACTTCAGATGTTTCCCCTTCCTTCTTGTGCATGTTATAGAAATACAGCAATCAAATGATCTGCAGTTCACAGAAAACTTGCTGGTTTGATCTCCACTAAATAAAGAAGTGATGCCCTATATAATTTATGTATATTCTTTGGGTATCATATTGTTCTGCTTACAATTTGAACCTCACTGTTTCAAGGTGAATTAATTACAAAACGTTGTATTCTCTCCAGTAATGTAGTGAGTGTGCTTATACAGTAATTTTTATAATTTCAGCAATTCTAGGCATATTTCTTGCTTATACCTAAGCAATTAGTAATTCTGCATGATACAGGGTACCAGGATTGTCTTGCATGCTTTTTGCTTTCCAAAGTTTTTTTGCCAAGTTTTCTCTCTTTTTTTTTTTTTTTTTTTTATTTTTTATTTTCTCTTCTACTTCTCCCCCTTCTCCTGTTCGAAGGAAAAAATAAATTCTGTCTTCAATTATGAGCAAGTCTCATGAAAGGAGCACCGGACTGGGCCATGATTGGAATTTTCTGGTTCTTTTCGCTGGCCACTTACTCTGCCATTCTTGCTGACAGTGTTACCCTATCTCACCCAGCATATATTTGAAATCAGTAGATCTTCCAGTGCGGTACATCACTGGCAAAACTGGCAGAGCCAAAAGAGAGTCAAGAATGACTTAACCAGCTCACTGTAATTCACTAAGTTGCATTATCTGAAAGTTACAGGTAACACTACAGACCATTCTGAACTACTTTGGGGTCCTTAGAAGAGCATGATAAGCATTTTTATTTCTTAGGATGGATATTCTTTCAAATATTGTCCAGTATTTGTTTCCCTTGGGGAGGACTGTGCTAGGTGAGACAGGATCAGGAAAAAATATTATCTGGTCTCTCTTCTAATGAAGACACAATATGATGGCTCACTTTTTTCTGGTGCAGAAGTCCAAAAGGGTGCAGAGCTCCTTAGGTTTGGGTTTAAATATCTTTCTTTTAAATTTGTCTAAATCTTTCTCTTCAAATGCAGTAGTCTGTGCTAAGAATAATTCCTGAGGAGATACATGAAAGACAATTGCTGAAGCCAGTAGTGGGCACAGTTTGACCTTCCCAGACCTGTTCTTGTAATGCACTGAAGTTTCAGGATTAAGGAAAATATACACGTCCCCTGCTCGTATTTTTGCATTTTGGGGGTGTTCTCTCTGTGACCCTGTGGACCCACAGAATGGATGCTCTGCTGACCACCCTTCCCTCTGTTCTCCATGAGTGTCTCTAAGAACAGATTTCCTGTGCACATAAGATACAAGAAACTTTCTAGTGTAAAGCTTAATGATCTGTTCTAACTTCCCTTCTTCTTCCATACGTGCAAGAAGTGACCATTAGATCTTGTACTGAGAGAAGCATTTTCAAATATTCAGTATCACAGAAAGAATACTGTAACTGTCTCTAATATCTGGAAATAGGAAGTTCAGAGTAATATTTGCTTTGGAAAAATCCATGTTTACATTGTTAATTCTGCATCAGGGAAGAAGGCATTTGTCTGTGACACAATTAGCTTTATGCTGGGCCGTTCGCTGCCGCTGGTACTTTGTACCTAAAATGTTGTATCATCCACACAGGATGTAGTTTGGGACTGGGTCATCAATAAGGTTGGTTATAAATGGTTATGATGTAGAGGTAGCCATTCTTCCACACAGTTCTTCTACATGCACAGATGGTTTTGTGGTTGAGGCTTAACAAGCTCAAAGAGGTAACTGATGAGAAAATCTATTTTCTTTTGTATGAACCATTGAGCCAGTTCAGATCAATTTTTATACCATTGTTTTTTCCTAGATCTTCTTTTCCTAGGCACATTTTGTGCCTTTTCAGATGAAGTTGTCTATCATGCTGGGCCTACTCACTTTTGCCTCCCTCTGGAGCTGAATGAGCCTTTGAGTTGAGCTTTGCACGCTCTGCAAGCGTGCACACCATGAGCTTGCAGATGGGGAACTGCAGTATATTAATGCTGAGCTTGGGAGTAGCAATGGTTAATGTTTGTCCTTCAGTATGTTCTCAAAGGTCATGCTAACCAAGTAATTTCTGAGAGAAGAGAAGGTTAAAGTCATCTTCTGTTTCCCACTCTTTGGAGGAGGATTCGTTTCTCACTCTGGAATCTGTCAACATGACCTCCATCACAGGATTTGACTAACTGCTTTCTCTGCCCCAAATAATCCTCCTCCAAGACCACCCTGTGTTAAGCAGGCCAGATAAATAACCCGCGTGCCCAATTATTTCTTGAGGGTTTTTTAAGTCATTTGACATCTTGTTCCTTTTCATCTGTGAACCTTCTTAAAAAAAAATAGGAGAAGACCATCTTTAACCTATATAAAGAGTTGTTATTTGACAGGAACACTGCCACATCAAGCTATACTTTTCTGATTAAACAAAGTTAATTTTTACCTTCGGATCACATTGATTTTTAAATTTCTTCCCTAATTCTCCTGTATATGCTCAAAATAAAAAAAGAGGAACAAAAAAACCAACCCAATCAAAAACCTATTTAGGAATAAATTATTAACTTGGTTTACAGTGTAAACCAGGAGTTGTGATGATTCTTTTGTGTCCTAGAACATGCTTTCACAAAGTCTTCAACCAGTTAGGAAGTAATGTGGCTAACTTTGGGCAGTTAGAAGCATATTTAATGGTGTGAAAATGAGCAGTAATTGCAATCTGTTACAGAGTGTACAGGGAAAGGGCTTGACAGACACATGGGGAATATCCTTTATTTCAGTAGCCCTTTATTAGATCCCGAAGTGGTGTGATTTAGTGCTTTTCAGAGCTCATCAGTTGTGCCAGGTCCTCTTGCCAGAGGGAAGGACCTCTTGCCCGCCAGGGCATGCTCTAGAGGTGGTGGTTGTGCCCTCTCTGCCCTCCTGCTGTAAGGCACTGTTCTTCCTTTTGCTTTGATGAAAACCTGGGTTTCTCCCCATAATGAAAATAGCGAGAACTGTGAAACTGACCCCATTTATTCCTGCAAAAGAGTTTTGTTGGGTTTTAGAGACCCATGGATCCACACTGGGAGAGTCCCACTTAAGTCCTCTGAAATTTATGGAGGCTCTCATTGACTTTAACAGGTGTTGGCTTAATCCCTAAATGTTTGAAATATTATCAGCGAAAGTTGTTTCTCTTTTTAAGTTTTGAGCTGAAAAACTTTTGAAGTGATATTGATATGCTGAAGACTGTGAAAAGGAGGTTCAAGTTTAATAATTAGATTTTGGTCCACAAAAGCAGTATTGTGTTTGCTGTGCTAGCAAGAGTATGGCTAAGAAATTAAAAGTACTATATTCTGTAATCTGATATAGTTGGGAAGGAGGGAAATTACATACAACCAACATACAGCTATGTAGATATTTTGGAAACCTGTCACATTCTTTCTTCTTTTAATTTTATTTTTTATTTTTAGTCAGCTTTCATCAATAAGGAAATGAACAAACTTAAATCCTATCAGTGGAAGCAAGCCATTTGCTTTTTTCAAAAGTTCTGCTGACCCAAAAAAAAGGGTGTACAAGCTTCCTGCTTTTTTTTTCAGAGAAAACATCAATATGTGATCTTAAACATCTGTTTCCTTACTTCTTCATCTGTTCCCACACAAATTCCAAACATACTCTGTTTCTTCTCCCAGTGTCCTGTGGTTTATACATAACATCAGCTGCATAGTTACTGTCTTGCTTCAAGGCTCTGTAACTTGAAAAAGCCAGTCAGTCCTGTGTTTAACCCAAAGCCAGCAGGAACACAACAAGGGTATTTTTTTAGTCACCCTCGTATAGTTGTGGAATATCTGAGTAACATTCATCACCATTTCTAGGGGTTTTATGACTAGAAAGCAATAAATGTATTTGGTGTCATATATGGTTTCCCGCAAGAATTTGTGAGTTTCCCTCTCCCCACCCCTCTGAAAGTTTTTAATAAGAGATATTTTCTTAAGATTGCACATGCATCCATACTGGGTTAAATTGATTGTTGAAGCAGGCAGTGGTAAGGCGAGATCACAGCATGTATCATTTGACTGTAGAAGGTAAATTGAAGCACAGTGAAATACAGGAGCACATTAAAAAGGCAGCTGCTATTGCAAAATGTCCCTTGCACTTTGAAGGTGAAATGAGAAAAGTGACTCTCTTGGGAAGGCTGTTAGCTTTCACTTCAAAACCTGCAGGCTCATAATCAGTTCAAAACCTATGCTTTCTTTATATTCTCTTGCTCTCACTGGTTCTTCTAGAAATGCATCCTTCATGGCCTGAATGTGTCAGACTATTATTCTAGAACAGTTGTATAAGATTAGATTGTTCTCTTAGAATTAGAATAAATTCGAAATGTGTTAGAAATTTGGCAAGAGCTTTTAATGGGGTTTTCAGAATGCTCTAGTTTTCAGTGGTTGAACATTTATTGACATGCTTCCCAAGTTTGTGTTTGAGGGCATTATCCTTATAAAATGCTGTTCTTCACTAATTACATTTTTGCTTTCTTTGGTCCTTGCTTTGTGTTGCTTTCTTGAAAGGTGTGGAGCACTAAGTTAATGATACTGCCTAAGGAATATTTAACGATACAAGTTTGAGAAAAAACAGACTTATGAAAAGGAATTTAATTATTTTCAAGCAACAGTCACATATCTTCAAAGTGAAAACCATCTGAGGCCATGGACACATAACAGGCTTGCTCTTAGGAAGTCAGGCATACTGTCCCAACTTTAAAGGGCTGCAGGCATATGACATTACACAGAACTGATTTATCATTTTCAGTGCCTGGCCTGCTCATTTGTAGACAGCTGCCATAGTGCAATTATTTCCCCGGTTTGTCTCAGATTTCACATTTGTATTCACGTATCTATAGACTGAGAGGTTGGATAGTGTGATCAGGTCTGATGTTGGGACCACAACTCACAGCTCAGGGATGCAATTCAAGCACTAGGAAAAATTATTGCATTTACTTGGGCAATGGAATTCTATCCAAAGAAGAGCATTTCTCATATATACCACAACTGGTCTTAAAAAATATGATCCTGAATGATCTCAAGTTTCCTAATAACTCAGGACAGCGTTTTCGAGTTGAACAAAAATTTTGCAAAGCATCAGAAGTTTCAGAGGGGCATGACACCTAGGGAGAGGTAATTTCTGATATAAACAGAAAAAGAGCATGCAAGCCATTTGCAGCCATTAAACTGGAGTATCAGTCCTGGAAGGGGAAAAATCCTTTATGCTTTGTGTGCTCCATGTGCTGCTCTGTGCCTTAGAAAACATGCAAACAGTTTATGGAGTTTTAGGCATTAAATTAAGGAGCTAGTGTGCTCATCTCCAGCTTTCATGAAAATCTGAAATCATATTCTCTGCACTGCATGGGAGAGACTCTCCTGCAAGATAATTCAGGAAGATGATTTTGCATTCAATTTCTACATGTTGTTTTTTTTTTCCTCTTCTGAAAGAAAAGTCAAATAGTGAATTTCAACTAGAATAACTTAATTAAAAATTAAGACCAAGATGAAACTAAGAAGCTCAAAAAAAACCAGATGTTATGTATGGCATTGAAATGACCCTTCACCAGTGAAACCCATTGTTTCCTGAAATTTGATTTTGACAGCGTTGATTTTACCAGTCTCACTACAGATTTTTACGAGCTGCTCTCTTAACAGAGCCAAAAGGTGAGATGGGTAGAACTGATGTGTGGAGGTGCTAATATGATTGTAAAGGTGTCTGAGTTGAGGCAAGAGGAAACCATCTGCTTGGAAAAACTGTTCATAAGATCTTTAGCACATAGGTGAAAATTGAGTCAATGCATGACTGTACAAAGATGCATCTGCTTTGCACCTTGTTCTGAAGACCCTGAAAGAGCAAGTGCTTAAATTGCCTGTTATTTCATGGAAGCAAAAAAGAAGAATGAAAGTAAATGATGTTGCTGTCTTAACTGGGCTGCTATGATGATTTTTTTCTCATAGAACATTATTGCAGCTTCACTGTGAGGTTTTTATTTTCTATGTGAGAGAAGGTATCATCAATCAAACAAAAGACTATAGACATCTTACAGTTCTCCCTTCTGCAACTGTAGTATGAAACAAGGTATGAATTGAGATATTTTTGCTCTGATGATCTAAACTTGCAAACCTACAAGGCCAGGAACCAAGACTAACCAAAGTTTAACAAAGAGGAAGTTAGACTTTCCCATTTTCATTTACTAGTCTGGGGAAGAATTGAGTCCTCTTAATCCCCCTGGAAGTGGGTAAATAAGGACTAATGGTTCCCAACTATGAACAAAAGGAACTCCTACCCTTGATTTGAGCATGGAGGCCTGCTTTGTAAAACAGACTAACAAATAAAGCTGTTTCCAATAAAAATTTCCTGTTTCCTCTTTAACACATTTGCCTGCTGTTTGCTTACACGACACCAAGAATAAAGACTTCATTGTACTTCTTTTTGGGTTTTTTTGGGATTTGGGTGGGGGTTTTTTAATTTGTTTTGTTTTACTTTCTAAGAGGTTTGGGGTTTTTTTGTATCAGGACATTTAGAAATAATAGCACAATTTCTTTCTTGCCAGCGGTTTTTCGTACAAGAACCTCCTGCTGCTGGGGGAGGGCACAGGATACGCGTCTGAAAAGCTGCACATACATTTCTTGCTTGGAATGTATACTGAATGGTAGTTTATTGTAACGGTTTTAACTGGCAAGGATGTTTGATTCAGAAACGAAGTGGCACTGCAGGGATGGAGTGGAAAGGAGGGAGTGAGACCAGTCCTTTGCCTGCAGCAGCTTATCAGTTCAGCTGCCAGGTCTTCATCAGAAATCGCTTTGCAAATTGTGGTGAGGTAGGGCTTGCCGAAAATAGGTTGGAAAGCACTGTAGAGTTTCTCTGCAAGCTTCCTCTCCTGTGGCTATCAGCTGGCCCTGACCAAGCAAATGCTGTGCTTGACTGTGAATTCATAGCTCAGATAATTATCTGTAACCTACGTCCCCTGGGATACTGAACAAAGGCTATTGAATGCTCTGTCCCTTCTAAATCTTTTCAGAAGTAGTTGGAAAATCTGATTTTGAAAGATCTGTACTTTTTTCTTTTGTCTCTTGTTATCTTGATTGCCGTTGATCAGGATGACAAGGACTTGCATGTAAATGTTCTTATGTCCACTTGGATATGAAACTGGCCGCTAGCAAACCAGGAGTCCCAGGGCTAATGCTGCTGAGATGGAAGCCAGAATTTGGAAATTGTGGGAATGAGCTTCTTCCTCTAGGGTAGTTTAAATGATTTGGCCAGAACCTCAGCTTTAACCAGTGTGTTTTATTCTCAGAGATTCCAGTTAAGCTGTGGTAATGAACTTTTTACCCAGACAAGCGCTCAGCTGTTTAAATTTGTGTCTCTTATGTGAGGAAGCTTGTTCAGTGTACTCGGCTTTCTGTGCAGCTTATTCAGTGCTCCTTGGGCTGGATTCTCCCTCTGGCTCTCTTTTGATCTGCCTGAATTTCACATACATACAGTTTTGTTCATACTCTGGCTCATCAGTAGCTAACAAGGTTGAGATAGGGAAGCTGGGCTGAAAAATTACCTTTGCATTTATCTGGTCATAGCATATAGGTACAGTCTAGGAGGAATCCTGAGTTTGGCCAACTGGAGTTGAACAAAAGGAGCTGCTCTTTTAGGTCCCATCTCCACTCTGTCGCCTAAACCCATCATCTCCCTCTCCTACATATGCTTTGTGTGGATGGAGATGACATGGAGAGAGCCCTGGCCTCAGGGGACTCCCTGGCCCCTTGTTCAAGACAGCACTCCAAACCCTTCACCCTTCTAAGGGCTTGCAACAGGACTTGCAATTTGTCCTATGAAAATGGGGTCAAATACGGTTTTTCAACACTTAGCACTGTCTTGTACCCAGCCCTAGGCATTTACACAGCCTAATCGATGGACAGGTGCATTTATGTTTTATTATTCTCTGCAATTCTTGTGGCCAAATAGGAAAAACTTAGGTGTTTCATTGCCTAGGTAGACTTCTTGGGGAATTCTCAAAGGTATTTTGAAGGCAAATATGCTCTGAAAATCCCAGAGGCACCTGGCCCCTGGGTGCCCATAAAAATGTAACTAACACATAACTGGCATATGTATTTGCAGAAAAGATACACAAAGCCTTTCTAGAGAATGGTAAAAAAAGTCTGATGAATGCATATTCATAATTTTCTAGCTCTAGAAATAATTTACAGGTCATACACCTGGAGTGCTCATTAAAGGACCTGTGAACAAATATTTAAACATTGAAGAGTGCCTGTAGTAGTAAGGAATCTAACAGTTTTTTCAATTGCACTGCTGCAAGCATCTCCCTGTACTTTTTGGTAAATGCTCGTTATCCAGAATAATTTATTTTGTAGTTTTAAATCAAGTAAAATTCTCATTCAATCCAGGCAATTCCACAGAATGTGACCTCTAAGATACTGCATTTTATTTTAAGTACTCTTAAAAATTAGTTGCAGATTTTTTTGCTTTGCTGCTTTAGTTCATTCTGAAATATTAATCTGTCGTGTTGTTTGTTGTTGCTTTAGCAGTACAAGTTTCAAATATATTTCAGATTTTTTTTTTTCTTTATTAAATTTCCCATTTATTTCCTTAGCATACTGAAAATACTACTTAAAGCAAACCTTTGCAATTGCTTGTAATTGGAATTGAAGAATGCCTTTTCTTAATCAGTAGCTAAGTCAATATGTCTGTACGTGCTTGTTCTCATGTGGTCCCATAACCCAAAGGTGAAGCAAACACAAATTGCACAAATGCCTGCTTGTCCTGATTTCAACAGGAGTGGATTTTTAGATGTTTATTTATCTGGAGTGTTGTGTTTTGGCTCTTGGCTCACTTTAACCCTTTGGTTTGGATATGTGTCTTAGTAAAGTAGTCTGGCAAAGTACAGATATTTTAACACTATTGAAGCAATTTGGAAAATTAAGGGGAGGGGCGGGGGGCTTGCCATCGTTTTGGAGATGCTTCTGTTGTGTTTGGCTCTTCAATGCCATGTATGCAGCAACCTGTATTTGGAGCAGTTCCGAGCAGGCCCCTTTGTGCACGGTTTCTTCATCAGGTAGCCACAGTATCCTCTCTAAGTAGGTGGCAAAATTGTGTACTGAGTTGTGCATAATGAAGCTTTTGTTTCCTGGTCCATCAAGAACAGTGACTATAATCAAAGCCAGACAAACTTTAATAGTTTCTGATTTCTCATTGTTTGTTTGATCCATTCTAAGCAGGGAGCTAAATTCCCGGTAGCACTTTATTGAATTTTTTGAAAAACGTAATTAGCCCAATCTATTTCTTCAACACTTGGAGAATACCCTGAATACCTTTTATATTTTCCTAGTTTGAGCTAATAGGATAACATATTCTTTATTTCTACTTGTATTAAGAAGCAAATGAATTTATATGTAATTTATTCACTAACTAATATTCCTTTTTTTCAGTGTAATGTATATGTGTGCGAATAATTTCATTCTGTGGTATGCTGTTTTGGGCAGCCTAAGGGAAAGCGTCCTGTAATATACCGAGTAACTCATAAATGCCTTGTAGATTCCCAGTGAAACTAGGTTCTTGCTGAGTAGTAAATACATGCTGGAGTGAGCTGCAGTACAGTGTGTCAGTTGTTCTTGGGCTTGAGTCTGTCAGTACTATCTACAAGGTGTTAAAGTGCACAGTAATGCGAGCTCTGCTAGGAATTTCTGTCAAGACAAAATAGTTGTGCCAAGAGGACCATAAGATTTGCTGAATAAACGCTGCTCATGTTGATTGCAGTGCTGTTTTTTCTAGTGTAAACAAAACCTGTACAGGACAACCCATAACTGCTGCAGTTTTCATTTGTGCCTAACTATTAAAAGGATGAGCTGTTGATAAATAGCAGCTGAGCACTAGTGACTTTGCAGAATCTAAGATATGTTTGATCATGAGAAGAAAAGCAAACTGGGATAAGCAAACGTGTGTCTCAGTTCAAAGTTTCTGGAAACCTTTGTGCTTATTTTGCAATGGGGATAGTAGAAGTGGTGGAGAGGAAGTTTTTTCTCTGCGGATCAGTAATCAGAGGGTGACTTGTTTCTGTCCTCTTTCAGAAATCGAGGCCAAGGAAGCTTGTGACTGGCTGCGAGCTGCTGGGTTCCCGCAGTATGCGCAGCTTTATGAAGGTAGGCACCTGAACTCGATCCTCCCCAGCCACTTTTGGACAAACAAAATAAGATGTAATATTCACCAATAAATGAGATTCAGAGACACAACTGAAGTTCCAGTATGTAAGATGACTTTTAGGGACTGGGCTGCTCTCTGCTACCCACCACACACATAGATGTACCAAAACCAGTGAGACTCTGAAGCACTCAGGAGTTTTAAATTTGTTCCAGGTTTCTCTTTTAGTCTGAATCTTCCAAACGTCATCATAGAACAAATGTAAATGTTAGCCCTGTGATATATTCCCTTTTGTTAAAGCAGAAAGAAATGTAGTCATCCACTGCTACAAGCCCAGTCTTGGAGAAATACAAAACCTGTGTGCAGCTCCACTGACCACCTCTCCCAATGGAACAGTAGTAGGAAATTCTGCATATGCATGGGTGCATCTCTGTACCTCATGATTCCAAAGTGCTGTGTGTTTTCTCAGAACAGTTTGGATTGGAGTTGACAGAGGCTCACTATGAGGGGAAAAATGAAGGGGAAAAGAAAATACAGGTTGTTGTTTTGCAGATGCTCCTTAGAGGAGTGGCTGCCTCCTGCAGTCACTTGTTCTTCTGTGGGATGAATTCACTTTTCATGTCTCTTTTTACAAGGTTTTGCTCAATTAGAACTGTTGTCTTCATTGCCTCTCCAACCTACTAGAAACCTGCAGCTTTGGCATAGAGTTCTTACACTCTGATGCAGAGTAGCACACAGAAGTTTGTTTTAAAGTGTGACATTCTTTTTATATATCTACATTATTTTTCAGAATTTAAAATTACTTTCATCATAGTGAAATTATTATGCACTCTTAACTGCCTCTTCATTTTTACAAAGCAAACTCCAGCTGCTGCTTGTAAGAACAAGCATAAAAAGTTCATTTCTACAGTGAATAACTGCTGAAAATCACAGCAAACGCTGGGCTGACCTTCTTGAAAAATGATCTTGTTGAGCTTTGATTTGCAGCTGCATTGGCAATATGAGATGATAATAGCACTTTCAAAAGCAGCACTTGGCAAAACTTTTCTTTGCCTGTTCAGAAATTAAATTAAATTTCCTTTTATATATTTTTTTGTTTGTTTGGTTTGGTTTTTTTTTGTTTTTTGGGTTTTTTTTTTGTTTTTTGGTTTTTTTGTTTTTTTGTTTGTGCTAATGGAGATGCCAAGATTTTCTTGGGATATGGAGCTGGAACTGTTCTTCCAGTCTTTGTTACAACTGAGACAAAACTCTCAGCTTAATATGTGGGTTTGTGGGTTTCTTATTATGCTGAGTCGTAAATCCCCTAACAAATTACTTGCATTCAGAAAACATATCTTACCTGTGGTTACCATTACCCTACCTCAAGATTCTAAACTTACATGAAGTTTCTAATGGAACACCATGTCCTGTCCAGCATCAAAAGCACAACAGAGGTGAGAGGGAAGCAGTGAGAGCAAGGCCAGCCATGCCCATTGAAAGGACAACTGTCCTTATTGAAAAACAATATACCATTGTCCTTTGCAAGCACCCCAGCAGCAGCAACAACAATGAAGCCAGCAATGGCATACATTAAGCATTAAAAAAATGGACTTATGCAGACTATCAACTTCTTTCAAGTCACTTCTCTCACTTAAATTCTCCCACATTCTCTTGTGGGCATTCTAAGATACTGACTTTCTCAGTGGAAAAACTTACATCAGCTCTGCTGAAAAATACCAGTTGAATGTGCTCACCCTCTTTACTTGCACTTTCCACTTAAAATGCTGGAGAGGAGGCCTATGAATCAATTTGGTATAGTACAAGAGTTCTGAGAAGTTGCCTATATGGAGTGTTCCCATGCAGTGCACATTTAATAGGGGAGATTAAACAGTGAACCTTTGCCAGTTGCTTTACTAAAACCACAGTTTTCTGTAGAAAATACAGAATTCATAGCATTTTGCAGAATATGTCTTAATTTGTATTCCTGAGGCAATTGTGGAAGCTGTGGATACCCCATCCCTACAATTGTCCAAGGCTAGGTTGGATAGGTCTTAGAGGAACATGGTCTAGTGGAACTAGATGAACTTTAAGGTCCTTCCAACCCAAACCATTTTATGATGCTATGAAAATGAGGACATAGAATTCATTTCTGTTTTTATAGAAAATGAATTCATTTCATGGAATTCAAACAGTTCATTTTCTGTTGGTATAGAAAATACCTTCCTAGAAATTAATATTAATCTTAATTATTTTCATAATTTCAGCTCATTCTTCCCAGTTTCTAGAAATTAAAAAACTCATATTCAGTTACTTGGATGAGGAAAATTGTGTGCAACTGCAGCATCAATTGACCTTGTATTTCTGTGTGCCCTGAACAACCAGCAACTTTGGGTGGGAGTTTTAGCTGTGCAAGGAATGCCAGATCAGGACCTGTATGACAGTCAGGAATCTGTGGAGTACAGTAAATAATATATATGTGTTTGCTGCTTCAGAGCTGTAGTAAATTTTCAGCTCTCTGCCAACTTGTTTCCTCCCCCTCACTCTCCCAGTTGTTTACCTAAATAATCTCCTAAGAAAAGGAGGCAGTGTGGTCTCCACGCTTCTTGGCTTGCTTTCGTTTCAAGCCATATCTCATTAATGTAACAATGTCAAACATAAATAGCTTGATTAACAGCTAGGGAGATTCAGGGTTTTCTTTTTCATTTTTTCGCAGAGTTCTGGCATTTACTGACCTTCTTTCTTTAATGTGAGATATTAGTACTTTGATGGAGTTTGCATATTTATTTTAAATAAAGCTAGCCTGAATTAGTTTACACTTCTCATGTCTGATGGGGAAGTTTGCATTTGCCTTTTTCCCTCTCCCCTTGTTTCATCTCTTCTTTAATAATTTTTCCTCTATTCTGTGTATGAACTTTTAGTTATCAAAGCTGCATGTCAAAAATTTGTGGATGAAAAAGAAGCACCCCTGGCATTTGAGGTGGTACCATGTATTTACCTAAGAAGTACCACTGGTATCTTGATGAGCTCAACTGCAGGCAACTGGTTGTTTGAAATAACACATCACTGGGAATAAGCATCAATTTGATTCCATCTTTTTCTTTTCCTACAGATCTCCTTTTTCCAATTGACATTGCTCTAGTCAAGCGAGAGCATGACTTTCTGGACAGAGATGCTATTGAGGCGTTATGCAGGTAGGTGAATAAAAGTCATGCAGCATTTTAACACAAAACCCTTCCTGCGTAATAGAAAGTACCTGGAAAAAGCACCAAAAAAAAAAAGCACACAAAAGTATGTGGTTTTCATTAGAATACCATATTGGGCTAAGTAATGTTTGGGGATCTTATTTAAAAGAAAGTTGGGAGGAGAGTGGCAGGAGCCTTTGTGAAAGAGATTTCATAGGCATATTTTTTATTCTTCAATTACTTTCTAATTAGTTAGGCATGTGAAAGCATAACTGTGTATAGCCATCTATACAACTGCAGCACCAATTCCCACATAGGAATTGGGTTTTATAAGCAGTATTAGCAAAGCGATGCTGATGCACTCCCATCACTCTCCTTGCTTACCTTGGTGGACAGCTGTGTACACAAACAAACTGCTGTGTATACAAACAAGGGGCTCTGCATACAAACCCTCTTGCTGGCCTCAGTGCATCACCCTGTGCAACGTGGGTATGGCTGAAAGAGATAATGTGAGGAAATCTAATAGTTTATCCCTACTCCGAAGATGGGCCTGCCCTCAGCCATGTGCTTCCATTAACTTATCTTTGTTGTTTGTGGGCTCCTTCCACAAACCAGTTCAACTGGCTCACCCCACAAAAAGTTGTGATAGTCCTTTTCTGAGTTAGTCAATTAAATCTTGAAAAAGCATGATGAAGTTCACAGCAGGTGTGAAGGATGGGGCAGGGTCCCACAGCCAGCTGCAGAAGGGATAGGTAGAGAAAAAGAGGGAGCAAGACTTGCTGGTGTGTGACAGGATGTTTTTTTTCAGAACTACATCTTCAGCATTACCAGTTTGGGCATAAAAGCAATCACAATGGCCCCATCTGATATAATCTAACATTAACCCATCCATCAGTTACCTCCTCTAGTGTGTGTCTGCAATCTTAAATGGCAAAAGAAAAAAGCTTTAACTTTTCATATCTCCTGTTACCTAGAAATAAGTGCAGTTTTATGGCTCTGTCCTTCAGCATGGCAGCTTTCCAAACTGCCTGCAAAATGAATGCTTTTGGATACTGCATGCCTGGTGTCTGCAACTCTAAATGTCAGTAATTCTAATAAATTACAAAACCCTTTTAAGAACAGCTTTAAGTTTATAGTGTTCTCATTCCATCACTGCCATACTTGGAAGGGAAAGAGAGGGATTGGAATTTAAGTTCTTCAGAAATATTTACAAGATTTTCAAACTAAGAAAACAGATTTGTTGTCCAGTCGTTAATGAAAAATCTCATTAATATTAAATTCATGCAAGATGTGCCTTACTCAAGTGTGGGACACCTATTCCATCGATATTTGAGTATGATGCGTTTGTCTACTTATTTGTGTGCTCTGGCACTTGTGAAGTCATTGAACAGAAAGTACAGCAATGTGAATAAATGCAGACTTCCAGAAGCATGGTCTTCCCTTGCTAGGAAAACAAAATACAGTCAAGCTAGCATAGTTTGCATTTGGGGCTTGCCTTCAAGAACACTTTTTAAGCTGGGGTTAATTAATTAATTATATGGAGAAAAAAAGATATCAGATTGTTTCTCAATGATGAGAGTAGCAATGTGCCCCCCATATCTCTGAGATTTGCTGTTAGTGTGATCCGTAAAAGCAGCACTTTTCTCACCACTGAGGGGAGTAAAAAGTTCTGTATCCAATGGAAGTCTGCATTGTAGTTTTCTAATGAAGGTGAGAGACCAAAATTATATATGTCTATAGTTGTTTTGTTACAGGAAGCCTGTAATAATGCTGCTGATTGTAAAATAACAGCTTTTCATGTTCAAATTTTCTGTGTAGTATGCATGTGTAATATTTCTGTGTAAGAATCCAGTGGTCTTACTGCAGCTTGAGACAAAAAATTTCAAGGTTGTGCTGTATCATTCGGAAGCCTGTGGCTTTTACATCAGAGTTACCTTTAACAAAATAACTTTAAAACTGACACTGAAGTATCTCCAGAAACATTCAGATCCCACCTCAAAATAAAATTGAAGTAATTCAGTTAACCATCTCAGATGTCTGAATTTGGCCTTTCACCATGTGTATTAGACAAAAGCAGTACGATTATCACAACATTTCTACCTTTAGATTTTTCTCCACACCTCCTTGTTTAATTTTGCAAAGCTCATTAAAAACCGTGGAGAAGCACATAGTTTGGAATGCTGCCTTTCTGCCTGCAGCCTGGGTTTATTTTGACTCATGCCACCATCAGTGTGTAAACAGTAAAGGGCTTTACTCAGTGTGAGACTTAGAACAATTTCACAACTGTAAGTCTATCACTGTTTCCTGACTGAAAATCAGAATACTTTGGGAGTTGTTTGCGCTTTCAGCACAGATCTAAGTGAGCACTATACACAGTGGATGGTAACAAAATAGTGAGTGGTCTGTGCTGAGAATCTGCTTTTCTGTGTAACAGCCGGTGTTTCCCAGAAGTTCTAATTACCTTATTCTCATAATTGCATGTGAAAGAATTGTTTTAAAACAAGACTGTGGAAATCACAGTGACAGGGATTTATTTTTCAAGTGTGAAGCATTTAAAATTATAGTTTACATCTGAACAGTATTGTTAATTATAATTTAATAATCTTATTAATGTAAGTGGGAAAATTAAGGTAACTATAACCCACTCCATTTTCTTTTTTATGGAAAATTTTCAAGTGAAAAGTGGGTTGAGACTTGAAGTACAGAGATAGCATACGGCACTCAGTAACAGATGGTTAAGAAATGTCATTTATTGATCTTACCATGCAATGTAGAGTTAAAAATGTAAGAATGATGACCCTGTTTTAATTTTCTTAGATGCTTTCTGTAGTGACTCTGCAAACCAGTGCTGTTATTGGTTTCATAAGACTTTATGTAAATTAATGACTGGGAATTTATCTCCAGCGGATAACTGGCTGCATCATGTGCTGATGAAACTAAGTACTGAAACATGCTTATCCTAGAGGTTGTTGCTAAGTACAAAATACATAGCAAGCCATGATGGAAATCCTTTTAAATCTTCTTACGCATAGCTAGAAAACCGTTACACTATATATGCAAGAGGTTTCTTAAATCTTTTATTGTCAGGACTTCTCATCCAAGAGATTGGCTGTAATACGTTCACTGTTTGTATCATTTGGTTTGTGGAGAGCTGGCCTCCTTTGCAGGTTAGAACATGCAGATGAACCCCAGGAGATAAAGCAGAGGCTGTCCACTGAGAAAACAGGGCCCTGGTATGATCAGTTAGTTACAGCTATAATGGAGCTGGAATTTGCTCTATAAGTGGAACTATGAATTTAAGTCCATCAGGAGAATATTTTAAACTTTAAAGCTAGATTAGACAGTTCCTCAAATTCAAAATTTTAATTTAAAATTCATAAATCTGGTGTTCTGCATTGCTACCACTTTGTTTGGGTGAATACAGTGAGAGCTTCTATTAATGAGAACAAAATTAATTACCTGGGGTTATACCCAACAGAGAACTGACTAGTACCTAGTTTAAACAAGACTTCATGTCATAAACCCACATTTTAATTTATAAGTTAGCTGTTCACACTACTGTTTTTCATAGTGAATGTCTCATTCAGGCTGCCTCTCTTAAAAGAAGTTCAGGCTAAACTAGTCTGGCCATTTCTGAGAAGACTAGACAAAATGCATTGTTTGCTCATTTCTGAGAGGAGCTCCAGTGCCTCATGTTTTGGGTGCAGCAGGTTCAGGCTTCCAGTGTAATTGCCACTCAGGGCTGATAAGGGCTGACTCGGGGTCTAGGACAGACAGGCAAGTCCTGCTGCATTGGTCACCCTCAGGAGGAAGGGTTTTGCAAAACTGGATTGAAGGAGAGTGAGAGCCAAGGTAGGAGTCCACAGAGAGTAAGGAAAAGTGATATCTTGGAGATAGAATGCTCCGTGGGAGTGAGATACCATCTGGATGTGAAGTTGTATAGAGAGGGCTGACCCAAAGACATTTGTCTAAATGATGGTAAAGAATATTATCTTGTCATCCAGACAGTCATCTAGAGAGTGGCCAGGGTAGGAGGCACAGTCGAAATTGAGACTGAGACGGCCAGACAGTGAAAGTGGCTGTAACTGCTGTCTGCAGCAATCCTGCCCCTTCCCTCCATCTCCCATCTTGTCTTCAGGAAGGTGTTGCTGAGACAGGTTTGGGCAGAATAAGACAGAGCTCAAGAATGAGGCAGGTCTGCTGACTGTCAGTAAAGAAATGATAAGTGAACTTATACCTGGGAATGGAATTAACAAAGGAGAAGTTCCAGACCCAGAAAAGAAAATTGTGGTTCATTAACAGGCATCAATTTGATGAGAAGATCTGTAGAAAATGAATGTGTGCTTATATGCCCAAAAAGCATTGCAAAGCATATATGAAGGTTAAGGACAGTTGTATAGGCAAATCTCATCCCAACAAAGCCTAAACTTTGTAAGTTTTGCTTTGCAGACTCACTAATGTGTTTGGAAGGCAATTTTGCATATTGCACTGTGTTTTCAGTGATGTGTAGTTCAAGGACATGAGCACTCCTGAATCTGAGCAGAAGTTGAAGCAGGATGTGTTATGTATATAATGGAAATTGCAGACCTGAGGCAATTGCTGCAGAACATTTGGATTTTAAAAGGGAAACTGGTTTTGAGATGAATCCATATCAAATATGTAACAGAGACTTTATTTGCCTCGCTGCTATTGCATGTAAACTCACTCATTGGGGGTTACCTTATCTTGCATTCATACTAATTTTTGTGAGGTCTGTGCCAGGAGATTTTTTTTTTAAATACCCTCTGTGAAAATAGAGGTCTTTGCTCTACCCTTTTCCACCCATTTCAGGGGTTTTAGCTGACTAGGAGAGAAGTCTGGGGATGTAATCTTTGTGAAATCAGAGATTGTCTTTATTAGTGGGCAGACAGGCTGGAGCTAGATAAAGCCTGATCCAGGGATTCAGTGGTAACTTCTCTCTACATAAGTCAAAGGTTGCAACACTGTGAAATTTGTAAATTATTACACAATATAGAACTGAAACCAGTTTAATATTTCCTGGTCTTGAGATCCAGGATTTTTAGAGGAGAATGTGTTTATAGCAAAGAGAGGGAGGCAGCATTCTGATGCTTGTGTGGCCTCTTGAAAAACAACCAAACAGTTTTGTGTGTAGCATGTAGATGGGACATTCACCTTCCACCCGCACCACAAATGCTGTTCCTCTGAATTCACTGACTTGTGCATGTACCCACCAGCTGCAGCCAGCAGAACTGAGCCTTTTGCCTTCTAAATTCAGAGCAAAGATGAAATCTGGATGAAAAGGAGATACCTGGATAACTTTTCTAACCTGCCCCTGCCCTACTATTTGACCCATGGCAATTCTTCCTGTTTCTCTTCTCTGCTGTGTTGTGACTGGGTCTAATTATAGATCAAACTGCCTTTTCTTTCTTACTTCATGACTTGCAGCAAAAGCATTAGTAGCAGCTTTCCCATTTTCTTTGATGGCTTCAGGATCAAGCCCAGCATAAATACCATCTGCAAGCAATCCTCCGCTTAAAAGGCAAGGGAAAAGAGAAGAAACTAGTAATTCTCCCTGTGCACACATTTTCTACATTCAAGTACAAGTTTCATGAATCTGAGAAAATTCATTTGAAGCAATAGGGCAAGTCAGCGTTTCTTTTCTTTTTCAGTTTTTCAAAACTGCAGATACAGGCTCTTTCTTTGCACTTTCCTCAAATGAGTTATTATGTGAAAATTACATAACTTCCTTTGGAATTAATTAGGCTTTTTAAAGCTCAGCTTTGCTTCTGTTGAATTTGGGCTGTGGTCCAGTTGAAGGGAAGGGGTGGCCCTGCTCCTGTGCCTCCTTCCTGCACACGACTCCACACAGCTCAGGGAACCGACCTGGGGGAAATTCAAGAAATATTGAAAGATTAGTTTTCAGCTCAGTTGGTCTCCTCATCCAACCCACAGTGCAGCCTCATGAGTGGAAGTATTGACACGGGACTAAATTATCGCTTCCAGGAAGCTGCTGCTTCTGTTTTTCTGCCTTCTGCATTGTGCCCAGCCTGCTTCTTCCCTTAGCCTTGCCTTAGCACACTTTAGCAGTACAGATTTTAGCTGACCCTTGTCATTGGAGCAGTTTCTGGGGAGGCAAGGACATGGAGAAGGGCAGGAGAAGGGCAGCCTGTATTTAGGTGGGCCTAACCTGCCTTGGAACTGTCTCATGAATAGCGCTGAGTTTAGCTCTGTTTTAAACTGCTTGTGCTCAGCCCTGCACACCGAGTGTCTGGGGAAGAGGGGAAAAGAAAAATAATTTTTTGGTTATTTTAGGGATACCTACCATGTCATTAGCTCATTCAGGAATAGAGGAGTGCTCATATGTATTCATACACTACTTCAAGATATGTATCCAGACTGCTGTCACATTTCACAAGGAGGCTGGTTAGCTATTGCTGCTGCAGCAATTATTTTTGTTTAAATTTTAGTCCTTCAGAAAAAATATTTTTATATATGAAATAAACTTTCAGTTTAGGAAGTAGAAATTGGTCCATGTTCTGGTTGGTTTTTTGGTTTTTTTTGACCTAATGAGTTGTCTTGTCCCAGGATTATTGAAAATAATCATTGTTCAAAAACAAAATAGGCATCTAATAAGTGGAAAATAAGTTTTCCTCTGGGACATTTCAGCTTATAAAGAAAATTTTAAATCAGCACATTTTTTTAATGTAGTCATATGTTTACAGAGTCAAATAGGAGGACTCTTCTGTTATTTTCAGTCTGTCGAGGTTGGTTGTTTCAGGGTTCAGGTATGTGCTATTTAGAACAAATGTAATTATTACAATTCATAGGAAGTGACTTCTCAACTCAGTCCAAGTTTCCATTAAGTTCTCTTTACTTTGGTTCAGGTAATTGTGACAAATAGTCGTCCATCCCTCCCTCTGAAGTTAGAGTACAGCCAAATGTAATGGGTTAATAGTTCAGTGTAATTAGGGCTCTAATTGAAACTCTGCTTGTGGCTATTTGTATGCAGAGCAGTTTGGGGACAGCCTTCACAAAAGCTTTGAACTGGAATAGCCTGTGTCAAAACACTGGAGTATTCTCTTAACATGGTTTCCTTTGCTGTTTGCAGGCGCTTAAATACTTTAAACAAATGTGCAGTGATGAAGCTAGAAATTAGTCCCCACAGGAAAAGGGTAAGTTCATTTAATGTCTTCTGGTACAGCATCGTGTGTTAATAAAACTGAATATACCCTATCTAGCAGATTGTTCAACTGCAGTTTAGGATTACACCTGAATAGAACCTGGCAAGGACACACAGTAAAAAATCTGCTTACATGTCTTTTTGTGTTCTCACTGAGTGAAAACTGCAAGGCTTGGCAGTGGGTAAGGGTTGTCTAGCAAACCTTTCCCTGGGATGCTGCTTCCAGTGTGAAAGGCACTGGACTTCTCTGCCTGACAGTGAGGTTTTTGGTGTTGTAGCCCCTATTGCCTGCACTCAGGCTGAATTGTATAGAGTAGGCTTGATGGCCATAGTGAGCTGACAATGTTAGAACACCATCTTCAGTTTTGGTTCTCTGCCATCATGTTAGAATTCTACTATTTTATTATGATATAGACAGGATCAGTTAGACTGTGCTTGGCCTGCAAAGGAAAGGATTTGGCTCGTTGTTTCCTTTTCAACATATTTACAGAATACAACAGCTACTTTTTCAGAAAGTTTGCATGTTTCCAGGGAGTTCAGCAGGAATTAAGGGGGTTTCCTGAATCTTCAGGATCCCTGTGGATCGTGGTGAGAAATAAGAGAGCATCTACTGTAGTTTCAGTAAGGTAGTGGTGACTTGCTAATAAGGTGCCACTCAATAGCTGTCTTAAAACTATGTGTGTGTCCTGGGAGGGATCAGTAGTTGATACCCGTCCCCTGGGATATGACAACTGCAGATAAAGATGACTGAGTTAAGGCAATACAATGCTGCCCTACCCTTAGCAAGAATGCATACAAATGCTCTGAGGTTGTTTACCAGGAATTAATCCCCTTTCCCTATCTGTTTGAGGTATGTTGGAAAGAGCATCCAAGCTCCAGAAGATAACACTCTGAGGCAGCATGTGTAGGAGCTCCTTAAAAGTAGGGGTAGAGAGCTGGATTGCCATTTATGACTGCCAGAAGATTTCTCATCCTTGTTCCTGAAACTTGTTAACACTGGAATGATCAGTGTTGATGATATTAGAGGTCAGGCCAGGGCTGACTTCAGGTCCAAACCTCAGATATTCCAGAGTGGATGTTACCTTTTTTTTCAGTCCTTCTGAATTTCATTCACCACCCATATTCGGGCAGATGGACTTGGAGCCTATTCCCTTTTCTTGTTGCCTCCAATAAAATCAATATTTAGCCTTTAAAGCTTTTTAACACTAGGGAAAAACTGTGCTGACAGAAACATATGTTTCTTTATGTTTCCACTGACCTCTTTTCAAATTAAAGTCACTTTACTGATCCTTTTTGTTTTTTACAATCAAATCTGATTCACCACCAAGCCAACATTATTATCCACTGGCAGTTTTAAATTACTTTTTTTTCTCCTGAAAGTTTTAAATAAGCAAGCCAGTATTCTTGGGTTTTCGTCTGAGTCACGTTTATAAGTAGTTTGCAGTAGCTGGGAAACAAAGAAAATTATGCTTGCTCTGTCTCATGTATTTGGTCATAAGAAATAAATACAGTATTTCACTTATTTTCTTGAGCTGATGAAATGTTCTATTAAAAAAAGAAAAAATATTAAAAAGAAACTAGGACATGATCAGGATCTGAAGTAAGCATCTATAAATTTGAAATATGAGTAATTTACTTATTTTTTAGAGGATAAATGTTTGTACTCTTGGCACACAAATAGTTACAGTTTGGGGTATGCATATGTGTTCGTTTTTAAATTAAAGCAAATTAAACAAATGAAGTGAAATTCATGGAGCTGGGTGGCAATTAGTGTTTCTTACGCTAAACAATGAAGCTTATTTTGTGGTTTCATGGTGTCTTATTAAAATATCTTCATTGGTTTTATCCTTCCAACATGAAACTTTCCATATATTTGGAAGACCAAATATGTCAGGATCATTCCCTTTCAGTATTTAGGTGAAAAGATTGTAGGCGTAATTGATGTGTGTGTAATTGTACCCAAAGCATTACTCATATGTCAAATGTTATTTACAATTTACTTACATGCTACACTGTCAGTGAGCTCTCACTGCTCACTATCTACGAGTGTTAAAAGTTTGCCTGAAGGGACACTGAAGTAGAGAATTCACAGAACATTCTTAAAATGTTAGCTGCTAGCCTGTGGGAGGAAGAGTGGACCAGGTAAGAGCCTGGAGCCATCACACTCTTGCAGTGCAAGGGCTTCTTTTGCTGTCTCATTAGTCACAGTGAAGAGGCTGTTCAGAGTTCCCGAATGGGTAAGGAATTAAGCCACTAAAATTCAGAATGTATGAGAAACATCTCGTAATTGCAAAGAGGAGTATAAACATATAGCCACTATCAAAAAAGTGTAGCTTTGGAGAGAGTCCAGAGGGACCCCAACCCCTGACTGACTCCAGTTTAAAATTTTATGCATGCCAGGAATTTCCATTGATGTGAAGGCTATCCACTGTGACAAATTAATTAAAAGTCTATGGATACTAGGGTTTTTTTAAAAGAACAATTTAAAGTAGATTGTTTTGTTTGATTCTTTTCTTTTGTTTGTTTTTTAATTTTGTATTTAAAAATGTTAAAATATATTGAGGGTACTGTGTTATCTTTTCACGTGATAGGCTTTATGGCCTAATCTTCCTCTCCCTGAAGTAAAAGACTGTTTTCACTTTAAATTCAGTGAGAACAAGGTCATGCTTAAAGCAGTTTAGTGGATATTGTATTTAAATGCAACCACCTTTGCTGTTTGAGCAGTTTGCAAGCAGTACTTTCAGGGTTCTTCTTTGCAGAGTGAAGATTCAGATGAAGATGAACCTTGTGCAATAAGTGGCAAATGGACATTTCAGAGGGACAGCAAGAGGTGGTCGAGGCTTGAAGAGTTTGACGTGTTCCCTCCAAAACCGGACTTGAATATCCCCTCCCCAGAAGCTCCTCACCTTACGAACGCAGCAAGCCAGGAGAGTGTGCTCACAGACCTCAGTGAGCGCCAGGAGGTGGCTTCAATTCTGAGCATCAGCAGCACCAGCAGCCACCAACCAACCCTGCAGAGCGAGGCCTCTACCACCAGGACAAACTCAGTAGTGAGCGTTTGTTCATCGAGCAATTTTGTAGCCAACGATGACTCATTCAGCAGTGTGCCCTCACCCAGGGAACTGAATAGCTTCAGCTTCAACACAAAAGCCAATGAGAAGAACGCCAAGTCCAAAACAAAGAGCCTGCTCAAGAGAATGGAGAGTCTTAAAATCAAGAGTTCTCACCATGGCAAGAGCAAAGCTCCTTCAAAGCTTGGCCTGATTATTAGTGGGCCAATCCTGCAGGAGGGCATGGATGAAGATAAACTGAAACAACTTAACTGTGTGGAGATTTCCGCCCTCAATGGCAATCACATCAACTTCCCTATGGTACGAAAGAGGAGTGTCTCCAATTCCACCCAGACCAGCAGCAGCAGTAGTCAGTCTGAGACGAGCAGTGCTGTCAGCACTCCTAGTCCTGTCACACGAACACGCAGCCTCAGTGCCTACAATAAAAGGGTGGGCATGTACCTGGAAGGCTTTGACCCCTTCAACCAGTCAACGTTCAGTGATGTGATGGAGCAGAACTTCAAGAACCGGGGTAGTTTTGCAGAAGACACCGTGTTTTTTATCCCTGAGGATCATAAGCCTGGCACTTTTCCCAAAGCACTCTCCAATGGCAACTTCTCCCCGACAGACAGCAACACCTCTGTGAACTGGAGGACAGGGAGTTTCCATGGACACGGCCACCTCACCCTCCGGAGGGAGAACAGTGGCGACAGCTCCAAAGAACTAGGCATGGGAAAAAGGCGCAACTCCTCCAGTTCAGTGAGCAGCCGCCTGAGTATTTACGATAATGTGCCAGGTTCTATCCTGTATTCCAGTACAAGCGACCTGGCTGACCTTGAAAATGAAGACATATTCCCAGAACTAGACGACATCCTATACCATGTCAGAGGGATGCAGAGAATAGTGAACCAGTGGTCAGAGAAGTTCTCAGATGAAGGGGACTCTGACTCAGCACTCGACTCCATCTCCCCATGTCCTTCCTCCCCAAAGCAGATTCACCTTGATGTAGATAATGATCGAAGAACACCAAGTGACCTCGACAGTACAGGGAATTCGCTGAATGAAACAGAAGAGCCCACAGGGATCCAGGAGAGAAGAGACTCTGGAGTGGGTGCATCACTGACGCGGTCCAGCAGGTGAGATCATGAGCACTGGGATTTGGGGCAGCCTGGGGAGGTCCCCTGCAGCCTGAGCAGCTCTGTGGTAGTTGCACCACACTCAGTTAAGGTGCGGTGGAAGCTGTGACTATTCAAGCACATGTGCTGTTCCATTGCTTTCCAAAACAATTATGGGCAAGGGAAGTATTTGTGCAAGACTTTGTGATTCCTGCACTTCATGGCTGTATGTTTCTATGTTCAGCCTGAGTCGTCACTGAAAACGCAATGTTAAGGCAGTTTTGGGGCACAATAATTCTTCAAAATGAAACGGTACATGGGAGGGGAGGGCCATCAAGTAGGATTAATCACTTTTTAAGCTGGCTAGGAGAACCAAGAATAAGTATGGTCTGGTTTATATCAGTGTGTAGTAAAAGCCTTGACTTTTAGACTTTCAAAAAATTGCATTTTTCAGTAGCAGGCTGTTTCTAATAGCATGCTAGAGCACTAAATCTGTGGGGAAAATAAGGGTTGTTTACTTTCTCTTGATCACTGTAGCACAGTGGGAGACTGGGAGAGTTCCAGTGGCCTCCAGATTGTGCTGGGAGTTTTACCATGGGATGGATGACTGTATTTTGTATTGTGAGTAGAGCAAGGGTTTTAATTCTTTCTAGCTTTGTTTCCAGTTTTCCTTTTAAAATCATTTAGTCATCTACAGCTGCTTGTATAAACTTAATGGGACTTTTTGAAGTGCAGAGTTCTTATTAGAAGTGTTGTAAAAATTCATGCCACTTTTGATACATTTTTTCTTAATTGAGTTTTTTTATTCCCACTGCCATAATACTGAAAGTACTTCGGGAGAAGGGTTTCGGAGCCCATGGAGGATATCTGATAGGGCAAGGCTGTGTAGCTAGCACTGAGCTGTGGGTCAGCTCAGAGTGCACCTTCCCATCTGAAGCACCTGCCCATGCTGCATCACACCAGGTGAGGCAGGCACTGCTGGCTGATGCCTGTGAAATCTCAGAAGAATGCAGCCACCAAGGGCAGGGAGCTCAGCAGTACATTTGTGGTAACTTCCTGCACATGTCTTGCAGAGACATTTCAGTAATCCATCCTTGTTCTGTCTCCCATCTTCTCCACAGGCACAAGCTAAGGTGGCACAGTTTCCAGAGCTCCCACCGGCCCAGCCTCAGCTCAGCATCCCTGCAGATCAACTGCCAGTCCGTGGCACAGATGAACCTGCTGCAGAAGTACTCTCTCCTGAAGCTGACTGCTCTCCTGGAGAAGTACACGCCTTCCAACAAGCATGGTTTCAGCTGGTAAGGACACAGTGCTGTGTATGGAGAGCCCGACTGTATGAGCGTGACAGTTGTGCTTGTCCCAAGCAACTTTTGGAAAGATGCAATGAGTCCCTGCAATCCCTCTTTCTCCATATTTGCACTTCTTCCTCCAGCCTGTGCTGACAGTGATTTGTGGTTTCCTAAGACACGGCTAAAATCACTAACCCTTTACGTAATTCGTATTACACTTGAGAGATATGTTTATGGGGCCATGTGAGGGAACAAAAGCAATGAAATACAGACCAGCTTTCTGAACAGGAAGATGTCCACTATCTATAGCAAAAGAATAAAAAAACGCTTTTTTTGTTGAGGCAGTTAGCAAGCAGGGGCACAAATTGCAGGCAATCTTAATAGGGTCACATTTCTTCAGTTATTCTTAAATATTTCCATTACTTCCTTTACATGATTATGTAATTAAATAATGTCAATTTTTCTTAATTCTAGTATCTCACTAACTAAAATTTTGTTTTCCCTTTTTAAGGCACTATAAATCAGTCAGCTTGCAAAAGAGATAGAAGAAGAAAGGTCAGGAGAACCATGGAGTTTTTTTGTAGGCAGCAATTTCTGCTGTGGCCAGGTGTTTGTAACCCAGATGAATATTTTTTGTCAGAAGAATGAAATAGAAAGCTCTTTTATTATTGTATCTGCAGTACAGCCTGTGTAACCTTCAGGATGCAAAGGACGCAAATAAAATTTTTCTTGTCCCTACCACAGGCCAGCCTCCTCCCTTCCCCAGGAGTCACAGAGAGTATTTAGCTTCAGCATCAAAGTGCCTCCTGTTCAAAGGCTGTTATTATGTCAGTCTTTCTAAATACAGAAGTTGTTTGTTCTGAAAGACAGAAATAAGTATTGACCAGTTATCCCTGCATGCTTCAGATTCTCAGTGGAGATCGCAATGTGTTTTTTCACATTCCATTGGCATGTTTTTTGACAAAGCAAGTATTATTCATACATGTATCAATAATGCCCTAAACTTAACTATACGGCAATACAAATTGGTTCTGTTTTACTGTGTAACAGATTAGTCAGCTGTAATCCACTGCACTGTTTGTATAGCTGTATTGTATGTTGAAATGTTAAATAGGTCTCCCTGTTTTCAGTGCTACTGTGGCCTATTAGTTGTTACACAGGACATTAGCTTGCCTTCCTGTTTAGGAAAATGACCTCAATATTTTCACATTTTAGTGCCTTTTTTTTTCCCCTTTACGAAACCAATACTCTGGGGGAGCTGGGGGTAAATCATGCTTTTGTGTTTAGTAACATTTTCCTTGGAGTCATAAGCAGATGGAAAGGCTTCTCAGTGAAACTGGAGTGGGAGGTGGGGGTAACAAAAGTCACTGGCTGACAAGGAGGGGGGTCCCTCAAAGGGGTTGTTTATAGAGCTGAAGTTTTTAGCTGACAAACTCAAATGTCTTACATCAGTTTCCTGCTGTTCTGCACACTGGTGGGTGGTGGACCCAGTTTGAGGACTTTGCAGAACAAGTAGTTGACATACAAAAGCTCTTTGTTCAAATGCCCATCTTTCCTGAAACCTAAAGAAGCAGTGTTATAAGGGGTCACTGACCGCAAGATTTATTTTGACTCTTTTGCAATTCAATCTGGCCCCTGCAGTTTTACCCTGTAGCATTTGTCCTCCTAATATTGATGGAGTAGCACCACATTAATACTTAGAGGCAGCATACTGCCCCAAATGTCAAGCCTTTCTCTTAGAGAAACTCTTGTTTTCTGTCCTCTCACCCTTTCCTGCCCTGAGTGGATTAGCTAATTTATACTGTCACTGTTCTTCATGTTACTAAAAGTGCTTCATTTATTTTCACTTGCTTTCTGAATTACTGGAAATACGGAAGATAAACAGTCAACAGAAGTTTGATTTAATTATGTCATTCCTTTTGCTTAAATAGGGCAGTACCAAAATTTATGAAAAGAATAAAGGTGCCAGATTATAAAGACAGAAATGTCTTTGGAGTACCACTGCAAGTGAACGTGCAGCGCACAGGGCAGCCTCTTCCCCAGAGCATTCAGCAAGCCATGAGGTACCTCCGCAACCACTGCCTGGATCAGGTGCGTTTTGCTATACTCTTATTCCACATGCATACAGCACTCAGAGCCCAGCTTCCCATTAGTTTTTATTGCTCCTGAGTCAGACTGAAAAAAGTAGACTCAAAACAGGACAAAATAGATAATTAATGCATGGAAAGCTTTCCATGAAATTAGAACCCATACTTGAGAAGCTAAAGAGCATGTTTATATTTCAGGTTTTCTGGATTCATTATAAATGTATTTACTTTTATACATATATTTAGGTTGGACTGTTTAGGAAATCTGGAGTCAAATCAAGAATTCAGGCTTTGCGTCAAATGAATGAGAGTTCCACAGATAGCATTAACTACGAAGGGCAGTCTGCCTATGATGTAGCAGACATGTTAAAGCAATTCTTCCGTGATCTTCCCGAGCCTCTCATGACCAACAAACTCTCAGAGACCTTCTTACAGATATACCAATGTAAGTAGTGAGATTTCTGCAGCAGACAGCAAATGGTCATTTGTGTAGCAAGGGTGGAACTTGGTAACACTGCTGCTCTGGGCACTACATGTGTTTCCTGTGTTGGTCTTTGCCTTTCTCCAGCAACTGTTACAGTTCAGGCTGCCTCATAAGGAATGGATTTTTTATATTGTAATTCTGTAACAATTTATAGTACAAGTTCTTTTCATTTCACCTTTGTCTCTAGTTCAGGAACAAATATAAATCCTCCGTCACTTGCTCTAAATTTTGTTCTCTTTGACCATACTTGATCTTATGGTTTGAAAACAAGACACATCTAATGTGGCAAAGTAGACAAGCAAAGCAAACACTACATGAATAGAGTTTGGGGCTTTTGAGGGGATTGGCAAGGCTACCAAAAATTTTTCTTTTCTGTTACTCATTTCCTGCTATCCTTCACCTTAACTGTTTAAAAACAACTTCTAAACAGTAAGCTTTTCTTTTACTCACTTGTAGCTACTTTACAGATAAGTACTGTAAACAAAAGTGTTTAAAGTAAAACACATAAAAATGGAGTTTATCAATGCTTGTGGAAAGAAATAATTACAAAAACATTACAGGAATTTCCTTCAGAGCTCCATAGGTGGAGATGATGTTTTAAAATTAAAACATACAGACCATTTCTTCAGTGTGTGCATTTTTTTCTGTGTGTTTGGATTCCCAAGCACATTTATGGAGAAAATTAATCAGACTCTCCAGTTCTATGCATATTAAACAGGAGCTCCGTGGGTTTAGAGCCAAAAAAAGTTTGACAGAGCATTGCAGGAGTATCTGTTCCTTTCCTATTGCAGGCGGTAGGTCTGAGGAATCCCCAGAGGTGGTCGGGAAGTATTATCTCTCTGTAAAGCAAAGAGCTTTAAAACAGCTGTAAATTTTGCTTCCCTGCAAAGGGCAAAATTTCCCTTTGCTTTGGTGCTATGCACCAGGCTGCACACTGGAATGCACGTGGCTTAAATGTGCTTTGAGCTGCCTGAGGGGAAAGCATGGAAAACAGTGGATTTTTGCATTAAACTGCTTTCTAAACTCACCTGCTATCCTTACAGAGTTGCTGAAGCCCAAAGCAAATACCAGTTAAATATCTGGGTAGCACCATGTGCATTATGAGACATGCAGTGAGGGTGATGGGCTGCTAATGATGATATAAATGCTCCAGGACTCGGACTCTCATGTTGTCTTCAGAGGTGGCTTATTGGAAATCCCTTTATAAGAAGCAGATCTGATCTGGGTTATTTCATTTTTTGCTCCTTTCAAGTTTGGAGGAGTAAGCTTTATATAAAGACACATCAGATTTTTCCGATGCCTGTTTGTTTTTCGTAACCAAGGAGCTGTTTAATGGTATGGGGCTTCACAGCGTTGACTTTCTTTTTCCACTGCATGACTTTGAATGATCTGCTCAATAAAGTAACCCTCTGTGTTCAGTAGAGCACTTTCTGGCTATTTTATGACTGTTGAAAAGGTTTGCTAGCTAATTTATTTAATTAATTTATATATTCTAAAATGCATTCGCATTTTAAATTTCTTTGCAAGCCAAAGAACTTCTAAATTGGCTGGACTCTGCTTGTTGTCTGCCTGACTCCAGGCTTCTGTCCTTTTAGTGTATCTGTGGGAGCATGTAGCTGTTGAAGCTAAATCTAAAATTAACTCTGGCCTAGGCATAGCTTCTTGCTTGCATTTCTTGTGAGGCAGGAAATAGCTGAGGGGAGTTAAACTAGTGGGTTAAAAAAACTCCTTCATGTTTCCTACAAATGGTATGCATCCTGAAGGAAATCACTTCAAACTTGAGTCAAATATTTGAGGCTGGAGTTTGCTTTGGGATGTATTCATGCTGTGTGTGTGGAAAATCAATGGGCTGATGAGAGAATTACTAATATTATGCAGATGTGCCAAAGGATCAGCGTCTCCAGGCTATCAAGGCTGCAATTATGCTTTTACCTGATGAGAACAGGGAGGTCCTCCAGATTCTTCTCTATTTCCTGAGTGATGTCACAGCTGCAGTGAAGGAAAACCAGATGACACCAACAAACCTGGCCGTCTGCTTAGCACCTTCCCTCTTCCACTTGAACACTCTCAAAAGAGAGAATTCTTCCCCAAGGTATGTTTCTGGGAGCAGGGCTCACTGCTGCTGGTCCCATAGCACAGCTTGTGGTGACGTACGACCGGCATGGTTTCGGATTGACCCTGCCGGCTGGGATCACCCTCAGACACCTCAGAGAGCACCGGCTGTAGAATGGTTATGGGATCCTGCCTTTCGCTGGAGATTTGTTGAAATATAAACAAGCTCATAAGAAGGAAAAAAATTATGGTGGAGGGAGGCGATTCCAAAGAAAAGGTTTAGAAAGAGTAGAAAGAGAAGCTGGCAACACCATGCCTCTATTTGGTCCCACTGCTTTAAATCAACAACAGATTTGGGAATCCCACTGTTTTGTTCCCAAACATGTCTCTTGTTCTGCAACAAATAACTGGATTTGTGTATATGTGTGCTGTTTTCCCTTGTGAAGGGTGATGCAAAGAAAACCAAGCCTGGGAAAACCTGATCAAAAGGACCTAAATGAAAATCTGGCTGCAACCCAAGGGCTGGCTCATATGATTGCTGAATGCAAGAAACTCTTTCAGGTAAAACACCTGTTTACAAAACTGATGGGTGGAACATTGATCAACATGTCTTAGATCTGCTTTATAATGGAAAGCTAGGAATACCTCTTCATTTTAGTGAAGTTTAACACATAATAAATAGCTTTTTTTAAAACTTTGCATCCTGATCTGTGTGCCTACATGAATTAGAAGTGGTGCCAGAAGAGAAGAGAGTTGTTCTGTTGGCACTGGCGCTCTAAAATCAGGAGGCAGTTGTGGAGTTTGGCACATTTTTGTTGCATCCAAGCTGCATTTGAAATACATTTTCAAGCTTTTGTTGTGCAGCCATGAGGGTCTGTGAACCTCAGCTCTAATTATAAAGTAAGAAGCTATTTCCAGGGATTTCTGTGCTCATTTTATGTTTAAATACCCGAGAGCTAGCAAGACAGACAACAAAAGCATCCTGGAATGTAACACTGTCAAACCATATGAAGGGTCTGTAGGAACTAAAGCATGCTCCCTCTAGGGCCTGCGATGGAGAACCAGACAAGTCGTGTCCTGGTTTTCCTCACTGTTATCGAATCTTTTCAGAGCCCTCAACTGAAGACGTGCCTGTCTCTTTTCTTGCAGCTGACAACTGTTCCCTTCTTCCTTCAGTTTGCAGGATAAACTGTGCTGTGGGAATGAATCTATTTGTGTAGTAAAGGGGGATACTCCACAGAATAAAATAAGACACCCCATAAAAGAGAGACTAATTTGAGTTAAATCAAAGTCACAAATATAATTTTGGTATTTCTTCATACTGAGTGCTTAACCTGACATATACACATCCCATCCCTTACAAAACTAACATACACATTTCCCTGTGGCTATTGAGCTGCTAGACTAATTCAGTGATCTGGGGAGCAAGCTGCAAGAGGATGATTTCATCCTTGTCTCCCCTCAGATACCTGAAGAAATGAGCAGGGGTCGGAACTCATACACGGAGCAGGACCTGCGTCCCCTCAGCCTGGAGGAGCTCCGGGGCAGCAGCAGCAACACTGAGCCCTCTGACTACCACTGCTACCTCCAGGACTGTGTGGATGACTTGCTCAAGGAGATGAAGGAGAAGTTTAAAGGCTGGGTCAGCTGCTCCACCTCAGAGCAAGCAGAGCTGGCATACAAGAAGGTATGCACCCTGTCACTCACACCACAGCTCTTGTTTTTAGCTCACTTGTGACATAGGATATTACAGAAGGTTCAGTACACATCTTTACTTTGCAGATAGATATTAGAAAAAACACTTAATCTTTTGATGCAGTTGCACACTGTATAAAAACACCGTGTCTTTCAGCAGTAGTCTGCTAACATGCACTGATTTGTGTTCTTCTGTTTATCCAGCCCAGGAATGTTCACTGTATTGAATTTACATGCCTTCACTCACGCATGCAAAGCCTTAACAAGCTGAGTCACTATGCAGTAGGAAAGAAGTTTCTCAGCTCTGATCTTGCACAGCTCAGGACTAGCAGATGGAGACGTGTTTCAATACGATTTTTAAAAGATAAACTTGAAAAAGAAAGTGTAAGGAAGAGCAAAACTGAAGACTGCTAATTTTCCCCAGGTCTGTGAAGGTCCCCCACTCCGATTATGGAAAACTACCATTGAAATCTCAGCTACACCAGAGGATGTTTTAAATCGTTTACTTAAAGAGCAGCATCTTTGGGATGAAGATCTTATAGAGTCAAAAGTAATTGAGCCTTTGGATAGCCAGACAGATATATACCAGTATGTCCAGAACAGCATGGCACCTCACCCAGCTAGGGACTTCGTAGTCTTAAGGTAAGACTTTCATATGCAATGATGTTTATAACCTACACATATGGCAGCCTTGCCTATTTCTTTATAATGTCAGCTATATTGGTGAATATATTTTTGTGCCTAATATGAATTCTTATTAGATGTTTGAATTAGTGTTTGTCAAATAAAAGATTTTTGGTTTCTTTTTTTTTTTTTTTTTCTCTTAGAACATGGAGGACAAACTTCCCCAAAGGAGCTTGTGTGCTTCTAGCAACCTCAGTGGAGCACGACCGGGCTCCTGTGGCAGGTGTTAGAGTCAATGTGCTCCTGTCGAGGTATCTGATTGAGCCCTGCGGGTCAGGAAAATCAAAGCTTACCTACATGTGCAGAATTGATTTAAGGTAGGAAATTCTACTTTGTCCTTTGGAGGTGGTAAATTTTCTTGTATAGTTTCAGTGTGGTCAGTGGAAAACTGAGATGGTTCAACAGACTTTAGCTTGGCCAGTAGTACATCCTTCTCAAAGGCAAGCACGCAGGTCTTTGGAATGTCACAGAAAGTGGACTTCAGTGCACATCTGGCAGCAGGTGTAGTTTGTTGCATTGGAAGCCTCCAGTATGTGCTCCACCATCACTGTTGGTATACAACCCCACCCCTTCCTCTGACAGTCATATTTGGATGCAAGGACATGTTAATTTTAATATTAAGCTAGTAAAGAGGACCACATTGTCACAAAGCTTTTCATAACTTTTCCTCACTGCGGCAAAGTTGTTTTTGAGCAAATCTATATATTAGTAAGGTTGAGCTGCACAGTAAGCAGTACCAAGGAGATTTCCTAGTCAGGCATTTAAAAAGTTAGATATATGTTTGATTGTGACTAAGAAAATACATACAAAGTTACTGGTACCTTCCTGATCATTGCTTTTTTCTCCACACAACAGGGGCCACATGCCAGACTGGTACACCAAGTCTTTCGGACATTTGTGTGCATCAGAAGTTGTTAAGATACGAGACTCTTTCAGTCAGCAGAGTCCTGAGGGCAAGGAAGTAAAATCCAGGTGACTACCGAAGAGGAACAGCCATGCGCTCCACACCTCAGCAATGCAGACATTACCCAAAACTGAGACTTGTGCACTGCAGACCAGAACTGTGTTCCATCTGCAAGTGGTGTCATGAAGGGATGACAGCGTGAGAGCTTGACTGTGAGCATTAGTATAGGACTGTGGCCATACCATACACTTTAAAGCTGCTTCCTGTCTGTGTAAGGTCTATAGTGTAGGCCTCGACTGGAATACATAGGAGAACTGTGCAAAAAATAAAATTTAAAAAAAATACTATTAGATGGTTTGAATTGCTTCTGAGAAGCAAATTTCTTTTAATGCAAAATATATTATGAAATACGGTGAAGGCTCATCATTCCCATGTGAAATACTTAGCTTTATGTACATACTCATGTCATTGTATTTGTAGTGCATTGAGGGACTGGTGTATCCACTGGAATAGTTGGTACTCTTCAATGTGTTCTCACTGAGATAAGCAGAGAAAGGTTTGCACAGAGATTAAAGTGTGAATGAGTGTGTTAATGGTTGAAAGGATAGAAGAAGTCGAACTTGAAATGTGTCTGGTACACTGATAGGCAACCAGAGTAGGTTTTAGTATGCTGGATACAGTTCAACCTAGAATGGGACTCCCCTGTGGACCAGGAGTAGCCATCCTTCGAATGTGCTCATTCTGCATTTTCCTCAGCTCTAATCTTGTTGAAAACCCTAAGCAGATGTTACGGGAGGCTTGCTTCAGCCACTGTCCACTCCTTACCCAGATGATCTTTTAGGAGTGATGAGCAATTCTATAGCAAATTTAAGTAAATATAGTTTTGAGCAACACAGCAGCTTAGAAATGAAATGTCTATGCAATGGTGGGGAGAGCCAATAACATCAGTTGTTAAAAAAACAAAAATGTCCATTGCTTTTACTCCTACCTGCATTATCTATAGGCGTTATAATGACATTTTATAGATTTTATTGTATTCTAATGGCTCAAGAGGAAAAAGTCAACACTGGAGTTGTGGTGCCAGGGGTGGCAGGACTCCTGCAGTGGCAGCTGGGGTGACTTGGCTAGGGAGAGTCACACAAGCTCTTTCCCTTACTCTCCCTCCTTTGCCTGTTTTCCTAAAAGCTGCATTGTAACATGAACAGAGCCTGCATGTGAGCAGTTTGGAGGGTTATATTTGGGGGCAGAAAGGAGGGTGCAGTTTTGTCTTGGGTTTTGTTGTGTTTTAAATCCTTTGGGATATTTCCCCCCTTCTTGAGAATCAACTTGTGTGAACTGTAGGAAGTCCTGAGGTCCTCTGGAAAGGTGTCTTTCTGTAGGTTTTACTGTAAAGGTAAAGATTTGCTTTCAAGGTGCAGTATTAAGTGATAAATGTATTTTGTGGCTAGGGTATGAATGAGTTGCAAGATGGAATCTTGTCTGAGACTTTTTTACCATTGTCAGTATTATTTTAAGCTTTTTGATGAAGATTTTTTTTATAATGGCAAATAATGTAGTACTTCCAGTAACAACGTTCCTCATTAGTAGGAAAATCTGGTATATTCTTCTACATCAAACACTTTTGAATTTGTAAAATTGTATGTTGTACATACCATTCTATTGTAAACATGTATACTTGCCCACAGTGTACTGTCAAACATAGATTAAGCATGATAAAGATTATTTAAAATATACCTGTATTTATACCTCAGATATTCTTTTTTTGTTTTTGTACCTCAAGTATGTTTTCTATTGTAAATGTGCTTTACATGAGTATGATCTACGCAAGAGAAAGGAAAATGTTTAACTTGCTATAGATGTCTGTACAGAATATACTCAATAAGTGCACTATTAAATGTTTAAACTTGGAGATGCAGAATGAGTTTTATTTTATTCTGCATTCTTCCTTCCACTCTTGTACCCAGAAGGGGAGGTGTTTTTCTTACTGCTGGTTATTTACATTCTACAGCCCACTGCAGAGCCACCCCTGCCCTTCTCCCAGGGTGATATTTTGAGGATTGTTGAAGGCAGGTACCAAAGCAACTTCAAAGTTTTTGGAAGGCAGGACATTACAATGGTATATAGCTGATCAGAAGCATTCTCTAGTCAATAGCTTCATACTTTTGTAACAGTGAGAAGAAATCTCTGGTTTGCTGCTGTCTTATAGAAAGGTACGCTTGAATTTAACAGAGTGGAAAGGAGCAGTATGCAATGCTGGAAAAAAATTCACTGCTTTCCTATTTTCTACGGAGAGAATGAGGGCATGATGAGTTGTGGAGTCATAGGTTTGCTTCAAAAAATGCACATCTAAAAGTAATTGGAGAAAGTTAAAGCACAGGCAGCAGTGAAATGAAGCCAAAGATGAGGCCAGGAGGATATACAAACAACTGACTAAGGTGAAAAACCAAGCCAAAGACAGCTGTTAATTCAAGCAACTTTTAAAAGTTTTTAAAGTCTTAGCCAACAGAAATATAATTTGGGCATCTGAAGGAGGATTTTGATTTGTGAGGCTTGTCTGACACAGCAGCTGTGAGAAGGCCTGCAGCCTTTCAGTTACCAACATCATCCTATTCTTTCCCTGCCTGAGCATCCCAAAGTGCTGATTGCTATCACTTCCCACTGCATTCTTCAGGGTGCACTGAAGGATGCTGCTTCAAAGTCTGGCAAAAGCAAACCTCTTGTTATCATGGTATTGGTTCTCATGCACCAAAGAGTTTTAGAGAGCCTTTCTGATAAGGGACTGTCATTTGTTTGGCTGGTACAGAAGCTTATTTCTTCCCAAGTCAATACTAAAACAACTGAACATTTTAAAAAAAAGCAAAAACAAAAACCAAACAGGTTTGTTCACAGTTTTGGGTCCTTGGAACAATCAGAGTTAGAGCATTTTTTTTTTTTTTCTGTAAATGGTGGTTTTGTTTGGATTTTTCAGCACACTAATGCATGATCCTCTGGCACCTCAAGGATTTACACTGCATTTTGTTTAAAATGCATTTCGGTTACTTTCAAATTAGCACTTACCTAAACATTCCTGAAACAGGAGCTAATTTTTAATCTTCTAAGTAACCTCAGCCTCCTGAACGTTTGTGTTCTTGGCACCTTCATTTGCAGACGTCCATGTTGTAGCTGAACAACAGAATTCCATTTTCCATGTCTGTGTTTCTTGTCAGTTGTCACTCAGGGCAGCACTGGCTCTTCCTGGGACACTCCCCTGCTGCTTTAAGCAGTAGTTGCCACAGAGGAAGTGCAGGCTGTTCCATTCTGTCTGGGTGCTGGTATGACTAACTGTGTACGTGGCATCCCTGGTGCATCATGGCTCCAGCCTGCTCTGTGCATCAGTGATGCTGAATTTCAGTACTTCTTTCTGACCAATTCAAGAGAAAGTCATGTTTCACTGTCATTCCTCAAGTAATGCACTCCACAATTAGATAGTTATGAAGCTGTAAATAATCAGTGGCCTTCACTTGAAAGGTGAGAGGTGTCACTAACACACATGGACAGTCTGGGAAAGGGAAACTGAAGTGATGCAAATCAGTAGCTTCGCAATCAGGTAAAACACTTTGAAAAGAGCAGGACCTAGGCTGTGCCTGGAGAAAGTTAATGTGAAAACAGTATCCATGACATGGGCTACATTATAAAAGGTGGTTATTTTCACTTAAGGTATATGAAAATTAACTCTTATATACAAATCTTCTAAGTGCTGAAAGCAGTGTCCTACAATCAAAAGGAATGAAAATATGATACTGTTTTAACAGAGCAATGCATTAAATTTAAAAGACAGAATGCTAATTCCTTCATCTCTGTTACACCATAACTTCTCAATAACTTCAGGCCCTTGACTGCATCTCTGGAAAGCTACTTTCATCTCTTTCTCATCTGTCAACCCAGAACTATTTTATTTCTCTTGCAAGGAAAGGTAAAAATTTCTAAAATGATTAATAGCATAGCACCAGATATTAAGGTGAAGATCTGATGCTAATATGCAATGCTTGCACCCATGTGCCTTTTGCATTGAGCACTCTGCCAAGTTCTTAAGACTTACCCAATTTCTCGTCTCCTCTACACCATCCTACTGTATTTTCTTGTACATTCTGAGGAATCCAGAGTGCAAGAAATGAACTTGCAAGCTGAATCCAGGGACAGTCAAATGCAGTGAAGTATGGGAAAGAATTCAAAGAAGAAAAAATTCCATCAGAAGACCTTAAGCCTCTGAAGGGGCACATTTATAGAGAGATTTTCAAGACACAGCCTGGCCACTAGACAAGAGGGATGTAGTAAATGTCTACTACCACTGGAAGGTCATAAAAAAACCAGAAGAGTTCAAACTAGCTGAGTGGGCGTACAAGTTGGGATAAAAATTCATTAATGGAAAATGTGAGGCGGAAGGAAAGGAAAAGGCATTTTCCACACAGCAAGAGGTCTTTGAGACTGTGGGACAATCTCTCCCTTCTGAGAAGGAGCAAGAGCATAAGTAATTCAAAACTGCACATGCTCAAACCCTGGAATCATTGCTTCCTAGCTTCCATAAAGCATCACAAAGATCTAACAAAGGTCCTCTCTTCATTATTTGCCATGATTACAGGATTTACAGGCTACCAGTTTTGACCTTTAAGAAGTGCCAGGTAGCACTGCCTCGCTGAGCAAGAAACAATCTAGTGTCAAAAATAAAATATCTCAATTATTTTGGAAGTTGCTCATGAACAAGTCTTTCTCTAAGAAGTACATTGGAGGTTGTAGAGTGCAGTTTGCTTGTGTTTTATTGAAGTGGACTTTCACTTAAACGAGAAGATGCAGTGCCTTCCCACTATGTGCCAAGAGCATGAAAATCAGCATGGGGAGGTTGCCACACAAGCGGGAGACCTCTTCCCTTTTCTAACTTTTACTCAAAACCCAGAAAGACCTGTAACTGATAATCATGATTTTCCCATCATAGAGGGAATAAAATCCATTCTTCCAGAGCCTCAGGGGTTTTCCTTACTATAGGAAGAAAAAGACCTACAGCAAGTGTGATGTGCATGTTTTTCCAGGTATCAGTGTTCAACTAGTCACTTCATTAGCTCAAGTAATAAAAGGGTGATGTGGTGGGTCTGAATATCACAGTAGCTCCTAACCAACATAGACATTTCTTAAGGCTTTATAACACTAAAAATGGAAAAGCCCCTTAGGAACAGAACTCTCAGTGAATGAAAGAATATTACTATTCAAAAAACCAAATACTCAAAAGGTAGAGTGTTAAAAGGGCTGGTGCAGTTATGTATGCTTTCCAGGGAAGGAAATTAAACAGATTTTTTCATTATATGATTACATGGGCATGTTATAAGCTGGTAGACAGGGTGATATAGCGAAGATCCATCTGATTTGAGGGGGCTTATACCTTCATTTATTAGAGATGTAAGAAGATTGTTAGCAAATGAAATGGGAATTTCGGGAATTTCAAGAAAGGGTAGCATCAATTAAAACACTTGAGTGTCATTTGAGAGAACTGGTTGTTTTTTTTTTTATAATAAGCCAGCTAGTGGCAGAAGTAGATTATATTCATAACACAGCCCAGACTAAGATGGTGTGCAAGGTGTGCATAATAGAGGAATGGTTCTTTTGACATTTTGGCCAAACACTTCCAACAGGTTTAGTGACAGCAGCCTGAAAGATCTACTCGAAACAAGCAGGTCATCTGGTAAGTGTTTGCCTTTTTTTTCCAAAAACAGCTAAAAGAAAATTTCGGTCAAGGCATTGTTATGAGCAGGTTAAACACATAATCTTCAACTAGGCTATAATTCAAGTTCATGGAAACACTAACAGTATGGTTAGTGAAGTTGCTAATATGCTACTTTTTTACCCAAATCTCTGGGGAAAGTTTTATGACAGAGCATATTTTAAGTAGTCCATTTAAGCATATTAAAAGGAATGCAAAAATACTAAAGTATTTGTTTTAACTCAATCATATAATCTCTAGCAGTCTGTACTCCTTTCATTCCTCTCTCCCAGCAGAATGTCTCAAGAATGCACATGGGCTTTTTCACTTATTATTGAAGCCTTTGTCACCTACAAAATTTATCAACTAGAGCTTCCAAAGCAGAAAAAAAGTAATAAGACATACCATAACAATAATACAAGCAAAAATCCAAATTGATTTTGAATACCACACCTCACTGACATGCCTACAAAGCTCGAACTACACTAAAATGGGTACTTCAGTAAAAGGAAGAAAATAGCAAAACTTTACTGCCTATGAATAATTTCATTCAGCAGATAACAATGAAAACTTCTTTTAGATACATAGAAAAGCAGCTTTGAAAGCCTTCTAGACCTTCTTAAAAAGAGAAGGAGATTCATTAAGGTAATGTGTCTGGAAAACAGCACCTGCCCTCCTACTTAGGTGCTTTACTCCATTATCTAAGACTGGGAGAAGTGCATACAAATTACTGAAACTGCAAAACTCCAGTGCTGCCTCCTGTAAATCCTCAGCAACAGTGAAGCATCTACCTCCCAGTGAGGTGAAAAGCAGATGAAGATGTTTATTCTTCCATGGTGAGAACTGGTATTAATTTTATCGTCCTAAGGGTGTCCTGTCTTTGTGCTGTGCTCCTCATCAATTCAAAGTATGTATATAATCACAGAATCCATTTGGGCAGAAAAGACCTCTAAAATGGTCAGGTCCAACCATTAATCCAGCACTGCCAAGCCCTCCATCAAACAGTGGAGGAAGTGCCCCTTCTACACATCTTTTAAATAACTCTGCTGATGGTGACTCCACCACTACCCTGGCCAGCTTGTTCCAATGCTTGACAACACTTTCCATGAAGAGATTTTTCCTAATATCCAATCCAACCCTCCCCTGGAGCAACTCTCGTCCTGTCACTTTTTCCCTCACAGAAAAGACTGACCCTTGCCTCACTACAGCCTCTTTTCAGTTGCAGAGAGCAATAAGGTCCCTTCTGAGCATCCTTTTATCCAGAATAAGCAATCACAGCTCCCTCATCACTCCTCAAATGGCTTGTGCTCCAGACCCTTCACCAGGTCCATTGCCCTTCTCTGGACTCGCTCCAGCACCTCAATGCCTTTCTTGCAGTGAGAAGCCCAGAAGTGAACACAAGATTTGAGGTGCAGCCCCACCAGTGCAAATTACAGGGGCATGTATCATAGAAACCCATACTCCCAGTAATGTAGGAAGTATTCATAGAAACATTTAGAAAGGGTCACAGCTGCTTGTGAATTCCAGAACTGTAATGGTACCCACAGCAGCACTAACTACACAGTGCTTGGTCTGCAAGCTACCTTACTTAGCTTTGGAGACCTCTGAAAACACATTAAATTACATTTGAGACCTTTTAAGAATGACCTTGAGCAAGTAGAAAAGTCAAGATTTTCTAGCTAACATCTGAATCACAGTATAAAATAAATTACATTGACATTTGCTTTCTCCACATTTCCAACCTAAGACAAGAATAAATGCTTATGTACAAAATTATCATAATAACCTTCTAGGTAAAGCACTCGCCTTGTCACATTAGTTGTAAACAAGATCAGGCAGAATAGCTACTGAACTAGGCTCAGTTCAGCAGACACAGTGGACTGGGGAAGGAGGGGAAGCTGTGTCCCAAGCATCCTACTGGCAAGATTGATGAGGGAATGAATGACACGTCAAGAGTGGTGATCGAGTTCAGAGGAGCTGCTGCTGAGGAGCACAGAGGTTAAAGCAGGCCAGTCATGGCTCACACACTAACACACTGTTAGGCATGTATTTGATAAAACCCTAAGCAACCAGCAGACCCTGGAAAGCTCTAAGTATCTAAAGTTTTAGGCTTGCATAGAGTCATATCCCCATCTTACTGCTAGAAACAGAGGATAGAGACACTGATTCAAAAATCTCACCAAGTTGTCTGTGGAAAGAAGGCAAAACAAGCTGTTTTATGGCACCATCAGCTGTATTATAGAAGTAATTCTTTTCATAATTTGGAATTTCATAATTGGAAAATCTACACTTAGAATTCACTATTAGTTTTTTGCAAAGCTAGGAGACATACATGTACCAAAGTTCCTGTTATTTTTCTTTAATTTCTGCACTAGGCACTTGGATTACTTCTGGATGTATTTTTCACAAGAGCCTGCAGGAAGTTTCTTGTGCTGGTGTCCAAACAGCCTTTCAATAGTCACTGTCAGAGGGATTATTTGTTTAAATTGATCAGCAGCACAATCTGGGACATGACATGATCTTTACTATGCTCTTTTTTTATACTGCACTAAGTCAATCTTTTGTTCTTCTAAACTGCCACAAACTTTTTACTGTTTAAACATTCTATCTTACTGAGGTTTTATACAATTTTTCTTTTTTTTTTTT